>CAXITT010000686.1:9508-28334 GCA_964033795.1 Lymnaea stagnalis | reverse complement strand
TGATAGGCATCAGCATGATTATGATTATGGTAATTTTTTCCGATAAAATAAAATACATTTTTGGTTGTTGAAGTTTTAGCACTTTCTAATAAAGATCTGGCAGTGAATGGAACAAGAAAAACGATTGGTTGTTATATTTTTTTAGACAATCATATTTTATATTATGTTATGTACGCACTGAGAGGGGAGGTGGGGGTTGTTGATTAAGGAGATTTTGCATATGAGACGCTTGGGGCTAATGGTAGTTGGGGATGCCACGACGTCTTTTTTCAGTGTTTACATGTGGGAGTCACTTCCCTTTGTTTATTTTAAGATAACTAATATTTTTATGTATTAGTATTAATTCGCCCGAGGAATGTTTAATATTATATTGTATTTGTTTCTTTTGGGTTTTTATTTTCATAATAAATGAAAAAAAGAAATATAATTTTTAAATATAGACATAAAATTATGGAGATGGAGCCTGAATTTAACTCCCGTTTTTGGAATCGTCTGGAAAGTCAGGGCGAAAGGAGTGTGATAGATTGGCTCATGAGTATCTCATTGCAGATAGATACGAATGTCCCCATTGTAAGAAGGGTATGAACTTGTGTGCATGGGCAAATGCTTCAGATGATTTTGCATGGCAATGTGGTGACAAAAGTCATGGCAATATTGTGCATAGTTTAAGGAAGGGGTCGTGTTTTAGTGACAGTAGATTGACGTGTGACATTATGTTATTGACACATTTTTGGTTAAGAAAAATGCCTTTGGGACATATTGCGAAAGAAGTAAGCATTTGTCGGGGTACCGTAAAAGACTGGGTCAGCTTTTTGTGGCGAGGTCTGCGTGGAAGCGTGTGTTGTGATGAGTGAGAGCTTAGGAGGAGTGGGTAAAATTGTGGAGATGGATGAATCCAAATTCGGCAAGCGGAAGTATCATAGAGGCAAACGCGTAGAAGGAAAATAGGTGTTGGTGGGATTGAAAGAGGATCAAACAAAATCTTTTTCAGGGTTGTTGAGAACCGCGGTAAAGACGTCCTCCTGGCAATAATTAAAGAATTAGTGCAGCCAGGAACCACAATAATTTCTGATTGTTGGAGGTCTTACAACTGTAGGGTTTCACCACCTGAGGGTGAACCATACAATTGAGTTCAAACACTCTGAAACGGGCGCACACACCAACACCATAGAGGGCACCTGGAGTGCAATTAAACGATCTCTGCCCACAAGAACCTGTCCTGGGGAGGAGCAGTTCAACTCATATTTATTTGAATATATGTGGCGACACTTATGTGGTAATAGAGTTTAAATGAGAGAATTTTTAAATGCTATAAAAATTGTGTATCCTCCCCAAATACAAGATTCTGATGCATAAGGAGTGAGTAAAAAATTATTGAAATTTCATTGATTTTTAAAAAGATTTTGCTCGGGATAGATATAGGGTTAGGGTTTTTAATAACACGTGTTTTGCACTACTTTTTGAGCTGCCATCTTGGTTGACACTTCACGTGACTTCACGTGTCGTCAACCAAGATGGCGGCCATTTAGAAAATAGTGGCATCCACAATGACCATTTACCAACGCTTGGATAGGGGGATAGGTGGGTGTGTCAAAGGCAATAAAAATTCGAATGCCATAAAAATTTCACCTCAACCTATCGTATTGATGGTAATGATTGTCATATTGTTGCTTTGTGCGTCACAATGAACTACCTAGATGCGTCAACAGTAATATTTAGTCTAGTTGCCCTCGCAATAACTTCACTCGACCATCCCCTTTTTCTGCTACCAGGCGTGTGATGTAGTTTTGTTACATAATTATTTTGTTCGCCAGAGCCGCAATTGTGAAAACGGAGAAAACTAGAGAAGGTTTTTAAAATAAAATACATTATCCAACTGTTCTGCACTGGGAAGTTGGATTTGGACATATTTTTTAATATCTAGTTAGTCGCATTTGAAATATTGAAATATATTTTTAGAACCCACAAAACAGCTCTATCCCTTAAACAATATATCCCCTCAACGACTTGCTGTAGTTATTGAGTGTCAAAACGATTGCAAAAAACATTTTGAAATCAAAGCCTGTAAGTTCTTTAAAGAAGCACTGAGTAAAAAGTACATCCTTGACATCTTTTTGTCAAATATTAAATTCAAAATCACTTTTCCAAAATCAAGTAGCTTGTGTAGAAGCTATGTTTTAATAAAATAAAAAGAGCAAATTTCTGAGTGCAGCTTTAAAGATGATTTGTGCCATAGGAATAATTATTTTAGTGTCATACCAGATATTTTCATTAATATCTTTATTATTTAATTTTCTTTTATTCATATCAGATATAAAATGTGGCAGAGATATAGCAACAGCTATGATTTTAGAAATGTCTACAATGACTATGAAGAAATTAGCCATTAGGATGCCGAGATTGCCATTCAGTATTGCTACTGATGGTAGTAAAGACTCAGACAAAAAGCAGTACTCTCCAGAGGTCACCATTGAAGGATAGGGTGGCCTTGTAAATTCTCATCTCCCAGCTTTGCCGGTGTACAAAGCATCCTCGGCCACAGGACAGAATATATATTTAAGATCATGGCAGATGAATTGAATTCACAGGGAATTTCATGGGTAAACTGCATTGCATTTGGCTGTGACGATGTCAATGTGATGACTGGCCAATACAATGGGTAAACTGCATTGCATTGCATTAGGCTGTGACAATGCCAATGTGATGACTGGCCAATACAATGGAGTATACAGTTTTATTAAAGGAGAGCAAGACATTTATCTGGCATGACCCTGCCTCCATCTGGTGCATCTTGCAGCTAAAAAGGTGGGGCTTCCTGTCTCCCCCAAGTTGAGGACCTGGTTGACGTTTGTTACTTCTTCAAGAAAAGTTTGAAGAGACAGTGTGAATTGAAAAACCTGCAAGTCCTATATGGTACAGAACAGATGAAAAGTATCAAGCATGCATGCACCAGTATTGCAAGATGCCTAAAAAGATTGTTTGAAAACTGGGATCACTTTATGCACTTTTTTTATGAAGACAAATATACAAATTCCAAACCAAATAAGAAACCACATGATGGGCAGACAACTGCTGTGTTGGAAGGACATTGCACAACTTACTCTGTGAAGCAGGTTGATGCCATTTATGACTTTTTGCGGTCACCAACAAATCAAATTAACTGCTATTTATGATCAGGTGAGATGAATTTTTATATTTTATGAGTCTTGAAGGCTGCATAATTTTACTCACATTTCATTGGACCAGCAATATTTTCTTATGATTCATTTTATTTTGTGCAAAGTTGTCTGTAGTGGACATTAGTAATTTTGTATTATTTACCTTACCATACTGTTGTACTTAATAGTATTTTAATGACACATGGTTATTTTTACAGGTACTTGTCCAACTGCAGGCAGAAGAAGCCATGATCATCATGCTGAAGGAGATCCCTGCAGCCTAATTGGTGACTTGTACAGCAGATTTCTCTTGCCAACAGCAGTTAATGGTATTGACCAGATGAGCTTGTGTAGATTGGTTATGTTAATGTATGCATTTATGTTGTAGTTAGTTGGACAAATTTAATACATTTCTTTTGTTTTAAATTATCATCTAAATGGTTTATCATAATAACTTCAGTACTAGTTTATAATTTTTTTTGTCTTTCAGTTCCAATACAAGCTAAGAAGCAGTCAGAAAGATGATGCTGACCTGATTGTTGGATCTCAGGCAAAGACCATGCTGCAAAACAAAGAAAAGTACAGCCCCAGAGACAAGGGTGTTGTGGAGTTTTTTGCTTCTGTTGGAAAATATTTTGAGATGGTGCTTGACTACCTTCTAAAAAAGACTTCCCTATCAGATCCTGCACTTCAGAATGCTTCTGTATTTGATCCAAAAAGGAGGTTAAACAACACCAGCTAGAATACTTCCTTACCAGATTCCCCATTCTGATCCCCAGAGGGACTGATGTTGACACCATCTATGAAGAGTTTGATAGGCATCAGCAGAGGAACATTGAGGATGGGGTAAGAGTTGACAGGATTTGGCAAACAATTTGCCAAAAGCACCCAGCCCTTAAGAATCTTGCCCATGTAGTGAAAGGGATCCTCACCATACCTCACTCCAGTGCTGCGTGCAAGAGAATATTCTCTATGTTCCTGAAAACATGCACAGACCAAGGAACAAAATAATAGCCCAAAAACAACAGAGGAGAGAAAATCAGGAAGCTGCTTGGACTTGGATGAAACTTTCAGTGCAAAAGAACTCCAGCAGCTTAAAAGTTCAGCAAGCGTCATCAATACACAAGGTATTTAAATATTTATAAAATGTGTACTCAGTTAAAGAATGTGCCCCTTTTATTGCTACAAGTGTACTAATTTGTACAGTATTGTACTATTCTGAGACAATATTGTACTATTTTGAGATGGAATTGTACTATTTTTTGAGTTCCTGGGGAAACAAGTCTGGTGCATGAGTATAATATAAGCTTTAATTAAATGATAATATAATTCGTTACTTTTTTTCTGGGGAGGGGGTCTGACAAAGATTTTATAAGACTAAAGCATCTAGACCTAGATGAGCCACACAGTGGGATCTGACTATGATAAAAACATCATGTTTGTGGCTCTTTAGGGTTAACAACACATGGTCAAGGGCTTACCAATAAGCATCACATTAAATTACAATTTATTTACAACTGTAGGATGTTATAAACTATAATTATCATAAGGCAGATATTTTATTATTTTAAAAATAATACAATTTTGTTAACATTCACAATTTTTAGTTTTATAGTTAATGAAAATTCACAATATTTATTTTTAATCTCAAATGTATTAAAATAAATAGCCAGTGTAAAAATGTATGAGTGTGTTTGTATGACAAAGTCAGAATTAATTTGTCATACAGATTAGAGAACACATTCTTCAATGAGTGACACTCAAAGTGAAGGAGTTTACCATCAGGGTCCCATTTGGATAGCTCTGCTCAGGACCATAAAAGTTACCCATGATGTTTTACCATTGCAGCTTTTTTGCTACATTTCAACACTATAAGATAAGATAAGGTAAGATAAGATTCTTTTCTTTATCCAAATAATGTGTTTTGATTACATTGTATGTATTCATTTTTAGCACATATCCAGCAAATATTCTTTCTAAGACAAAATTTTTAAACCAGGGCAATTTAAACACATCTGATGTGTGTCTCAAGTGCAATAATCAGGCATCATATACCACAAAACTTCACTCCCTTAGTGACAATATTAACTTTAATTAAGAGCGATTGTTTGATTTTGTTAAAGCCAGAGGAGCACTCTGTTAAATTCTAACAGACTGTTGAACAAATAAGTGCATAACTTTCAGTGTTAACTTTGAGGGAAAGAATTCACCCTGATTGAGCTCATCTTAAGTATCTGTCGTGTCATGTTTAAAACAGAATGTTTACTTAATGAACTTGAATAATAAGTTTATACTAGAGGTGTGATTAAAATATTAAATATAGATTGGAAGTATAGTTAGAATATTAAATTTAGACAAGAAATATGATTAAAATATTAAGTTTAGAATAGAAGTGTAAATTATGTTTAAAATTGTATTCCTCCAGATGAGTCTCCTCTCAAATTTGGTTGGTTGAATGTATTAATGAAAGCCATGGAGATGACCAAACTGGACTTTAAAAATTTTACATGAAGATGTCAGAACTAAACATTGAAAACTTCACATGCAGATTACCAAGATGGACATTGTAAACTTCACATGAAGATGTGAGAACTGGACTTTGAAAATATCACATGCAGATGACCAAGCTAGAAATTGAAAACTTCATATGAAGATGTCAAAACTGGACTTAAAACTTTACCATGACAAGGATGACCAATTGAAGTAGGTTTTTTAAAAATTGTGCCTACAATCAAACAAAAAAACAAAAACAATAAAACTACAACTATAATACTAAGTTTAACAGCATTCTAAAGATTAATTCATATGAACATTATGATTATTGGTATTATTACATACGTGAAGACATTACCTACAGAAATACAGAGGATACCATCTTACTATTACAGTAAAACTTCAGTTTTGCGACCTTTAAATTGCCATTGAAACGAGTGCGTTATTTGGTGGGGGTCTTAAAAAAGAGGTAGGACATTTTCAAAAAGCGACATTTAGAAAATTAAGTAAACAAGTAGAAAAATACACATACCATTAAGTATAGGCACCATCTTACATTCAGAATTATAGATTAAACTCTGTCTCACAACCAATATAAACTCATATTGTCTCTAAACTCTGTCTCACAACCAATATAAACTCATATTGTCTCACAACCAATACAGTCATTATCTTCCTATTCCTCATTAATTCCAATGCTGGTTTGGTAGTTGTTTAAAACGTGTGTAAGTGCTGAGTACATGCTTAGAGTTAAAACTATTTATGTATAAGATAAGCGCATTAATATTGTTGTAATTATTTTTATTCTGTCATTGAATAGTTTTTTTTATTGAAAGAAATCTGTTATTTCTGTTTGTTTTCATGATCCCCCCACCCGTGCATGTTCTTTTAGTATGTCTCTTTGAACACCAGACATGGTGTCAGCAAGGTCTGAAAGGCCCCTGCTCAGGCCATAACTGGCCATCTCCTTGGAGTATTTCAAAAGACAAATTTACGGTACAAGCGTTATTTCACCTTCACTACTTCCTAGCTGCTTTAGTGCATTGCCTGCTGTTAAAAGTCGTAAACAAAACTGTTTTCTCCAAGCGCACAAATATAGCATTGCTTTGGAATCTGACTTTTTCAGGTGCTAGGTCGTAAAATTGAATTATTTGAAGGTTGCAAGTCGCGTTTTTAAGGGAGTCATTTAAGAGAGGTCTTTATATATTACAAAGCATTGGTGACTTTTTTTTCGGTCATATGTTGGAGGAAGTCATTTAAGAGAGGGTTGCAAAACGGAGGTTTTACTGTCTTGGAAAGACTTTACCATCACCTAGACAGCTCTAAAAAATATGCTAGGGTGCTTTTCTTGGAAGTGCTGGGTGGCTGAGTTGTCTAAACTGAGCAAATCTCAAGTTGGTGGTCGGGAGTTCAATTCCAGCCAAAGCCCAGTCAAGCATAAACCCATACAACACCCAGTGTAGATGGGACACGTTAACCTTGGTCGGCAACTCATCTAAGAAGGAAACTCTAAATTCAAACCCGGAGATGGCGTCCTCTACAAGGCAACAAACAATGTATCATTCCGACAACCCCTGCGACGCCCCGGATGCCATCACTGAGAGCGCAGTGAGCATGCTAAAATAGCATGAATACTTAGCGCTATATAAGTATTCAATCAATCAATCTTTGACCTCTCATCAGCATTTAACACTATCCAACCACACCCTATGATTAAAAAGCTTTATATGTTAGCTTTTCAAGCAAGGCTACTGAATTTTTTAACAAATATTTCAAGTTGAATGACCAAATATCATTAAGTAGAGAAATATGTACCGGGGTACCACAAGGTTGCGCTCTCTCCCCTGTCCTGTATACAATATATACCAATAATACCCAGAGCCCAAGCAACACCGTTCCAATAATTAAATTTACTGATGATGCTACCATTGCTTAATATCTGAAGGGGAAAGCATATCACAACTTACTAGCTTTATCAGTTGGTGCAATGAAAATTTTCTTTAGTTAAATACCGGTATCTCAAAACTGAAAGAAATGGTTGTCGATTTCCAAAGGGGGAATCACTCAATTACAGATCTCACAATAAATAATCACAGTATTGAGGAAGTAGACACAAAAGTATCTAAGTATCACCATTAATAATAAGCTGACAGGGCATGACTTGGACCCTAACAAAAACAGCAGAAAACCTATTAAACACATGGGAGAGAAAATTTCTCCGGGAAATATATGACAAAGGATGAATATGGATGGAGAATACGTACCAACCCGAAATTGTACAGTCTATATCAGGATCCCACGCTAGTAGCAGAAATAAAAAAGGGCAGGCTACGCTGGGCAGGACACTTAAAGAGAATGCCAAAAGACAGAAGAAGGAAGCGGGTACATCACCAAACCCCAGAGGAAAACGGCTCAAAGGCAGACCTAGGCTTAGATGGATGGATGATGTGGAAAAAGATCTACAGCAGCTGGTAATCCAAGCATGGAAAAGAAAAGCATTAATTAGGTCTGAGTGGAAGGAAGTAGTGAGGCAGGCCAAAGCCCTACATGGGCCATAGCGCCACAAGGATGGATGGATGACATGGCATGAACACAGCCAAATTTTTTATTAAAAAATCAACCAAAGACTTTTCTATCTTTAAAAAATGTACTATTTCGGTGTAAACAAACAAGTTATTAACTTATTATACAATGCAACAATTGGAAGCCTTCTAAACTTCCCATTACAGCTCTATCAGCTCCATCTACAAATTTGCAGGTGCAGTTTCCACATCTATGACATAGGTTGACTTGGTTCAACATTGCTTGGCAACAAGAACAGGGAGACAAGTTGCATGTGTGTCTCCCTTAAGCACAGCTTCACTTGAAATACCTTCACTGCATCAGGCATATCAGTGATCAAGTGGTCCCGTGCCTGGAGCTGCAGGTTCAAGTCGCTTTTTATTTTTAACCCGAAAAAGTGTGGAGTCTTTCCCAATGCTGTCCATGAATTGAGAGATTTCATCAATCAACTGGAAAAATCTACTAAGAACTTTTATCAGACTTAGCCACCGCACCTCTGTATGATAAGGCATGTCGCCGAACTCTTGAGTCTATTTCCAGCAAAAAAAATATTGAAATTACCTGTGATTTAAACCTTTGGCTCTGATAAAGTTGACGGTTTGTGTAACAGTGCTCATTACACCTTCCATGTTGAGGACTTTACCACACAGCGAGCCTTGGTGTATGATGCAGTGATATGCTATCAATCCACCAGTAAATTTATCCTGCATTTTTAACCACATCCTTCCAACTAACTAGTCCCCTTTTTTCGCTGTTCATCGCCAGTGCTCCATCTGTTGTAAGTCCAGCTAGTTTGTCCCAAGGCAGGTTCATGTCGGTTAAACTTTGACATACATTGTCAAACATTTCTTTTCCTGTCATTTCTCATGCATGGATTCCATGTGCAATATTTCTTCTGTAACATTGAAACTGGAGACCACTCCACAGATGAAGATAGCGAGCTGTGCAGTGTCAGTCAGCTGTGCAGTGTCAGTCAGCTGTGCAGTGTCAGTCAGCTGTGCAGTGTCAGTCGTGTCATTACTTTCATCGACAGCAAGTGAGAATGCAACAAAGTGTTTGTCTTTTTCGATCAGCTAGTGTTTTCACATCAGTGGCCATCTCACAAGCCCGATCAGCAACGGTATTTCTGCTAAGGCTTACATTTGCAAACATCTGCTTTTTGTCTGAACACAAGACGTCACACACTTTCATCATGCAGCACTTCACAAGCTCCTCCTGTAAATGGTTGGCCTGATTTTGCAAGCTCCTTCACCACAATAAAACTTGTTTTCACAGCAGCTTCAGTATGTGATTTAGCTTTGGTGAAAAACATTCATCTTCAATTCTTCTACCTTCTGTTGCTTCTACTCCGCATTCAGGATTTTAACTTGTCTTGATGTTTAGTCTCAGATTATATTCCTTGATCACAGCCACATTATCTCCACAAAGTATGTACAGATTGATAACACGTTAGCCATAGCAGGAAAGTGTGATGTAATATCCAGGCTCCACACCACTTTCATTTCTTATGCGCATATCCAAAATGAGCAACTGAATGTTGCTAGGTTACTGTAACGACAAACATCCACTCACTACACAACTTTTATTGTCGCATATTTTGATAGAAAAGGCGAGAACGCTCTCAGGTAGCCTATCCTTGGACAAGGCAAATTATTAGGGAATATGATTTGCACTTTATATCGCAGGGCCATTAAAATATTTGAGCCTAAAATTCTCTCTCATGCCTGATATAATTGTACACCGGTCAAGACCTTTCAGGACTGATATAATTGTACGCTGGGCCTAATGTGGCCCAAGTGCCTTTAGTTTGACACGTATGATATAGGAGTACTTTTTTTCTTAAATTTTACTGGGTTTTTTTTCCAGATGCATAACTTTGATGTAGACATTGCAGTCTTTGTTACATGTAACAATAACTAACACATATTTTCATCTTCTATGAGTCTTGCAGCTAAAGTGAAGTACATGAAGCAGTTGAAGTAAATGAATAAAAATATTATTGTAAAGGGACAGTAAATAATATTATTTTAATATTTTGTTTTTTCACTTCCAGGTTAATGGATTCTACACAAGTGACTTGGCGATGAAAACCAAGACGTTTCAGTAAATCTATATCATAGATTCTTGGCTGACAGCTGATTGTGCACCATATCATCTTGGCTGACAGCTGATTGTGCACCATGTCATCTTGGCTGACAGCTGATTGTTCACTATATCATCTTGGCTGACAGCTGATTGTGCACCATATCATCTTGGCTGACGGCTGAATGTACACCATGCCATCTTGGCTGACACCGTAATGTACACCACACCATCTTGGCTGACAGCTGATTGTGCACCATATCATCTTGGCTGACAGCTGAATGTACACCACGCCATCTTGGCTGACACCATAATGTACACCACACCATCTTGGCTGACACCTGAACATACACCACATCATTTTGGCTGACATCTGAATGTACACCACACCATCTTGACTCTCATCTGAGTGTACAACACACCATCTTGGCTGACACCTTAATGTCTCAACCCAAGTAAACAAATTTACCAAATTATTAATAAAATAAATTTCTACTAACACACAACTAAAATTTTTAGACTTTTCAATCAACCTGTTCATTGTTTCAATCACTCAAACTTTAACATTAATGGTTTTAAACCTATGCTATTTTTCATTTGTAATTCAAATAAATGTCACCTTGTTGCTGTATGAATGTGCTGCTCCACAAAAACTAATAATATAGACTTTTTAATTACCCTAACCTGTCTTGGCATGAAGACTGAATGATAAAATGTATTACTTTGACCAGTTGGTTCAAATAGACTGATGAGCTGAATGAATTACCCTAATGCTCAGTTCACACGATCAAATTCTCATCAAATTTTCGTTCATACATTTGATTCAATTTTTGTATGAAGCCTTGTCATAACTTTCAAATCACTATTTGATCAAATTTTGATGGCATGCAAATTTCTTAAAATCTGTATGATTATGCAACCTCCATATCACATGAACAAACACTAAGAAGAATTTCATCAATCTAGGTCACTAGGTCGTGTTTACATTGACTAAGCTAAGTTATCAAAACAACAGCAGCCTCCAAGTAATAATAATGTACTTAATTTAGAAAAAGATGTAATAGAAAAATTAGACAATAAATCGGCGAAGGGCATGATGTAATTGAAAGGTATTTATAAATAGGCTTATTACTTGTACAGCATATATACTATAACCCTGTAACTGTAACACTAATGACTACTTAGTACTTCCAATTGGATCAATGAGAAATTTTACCAGCTCGAGCTCCAGGCAAAGAAAATATTGCTCCTGGGCTCCGTAACCCTGATTACAAATAACAATTAGAAATTTAATTCTCCTACCCCCACCCCCCTTTTTTGTTTTCAGTGCTATTATAGCAAATGGATGCCCCCTTGATTAAATTAAAAAGTTCAACTTTGTAAATGACTTAACTTAGGCGCAGTATAGGTTAGTTATTATATTGTTGTTCTGTGGCGACCCCTTAGGTCCACTTTTTAATAATTTCCACAGAAAACGTAAAATCTTATTATATTATTGTTTGAGTCATGCTATAGGAATTTTTTTTTTTTTTGGTAGAATGTAGAAAAACTTGACTTTAGATATAATAAATATTTAAATAAGGACCTTCAAATGAGATAGAATCATAGTAAAAAGCTTACATTTCTCAAAAATACTGTTACATTGTACAAGTATAGTAAAGCTCTCCTGAACATTCATAAATAAAAGTTCATTCATTAAAAAAAATAATCAATATAATTTTTAAATTGATTTAATGGAAATTTTAGGTGCTATTTGACAAGTTATGAGATACCGGTAGTTAAAAAGAGAATTAGCAGTACTCCTCTTCTCAGTCTGATCAACTGCCAGTGGAAAATAGGCCATTAACTATTTCTTTCCATTTCTTCCATTCTCTAGATATCTTCTCCAGCTCTTGACAATTTTTATAACCCGGTATATTTTTGTTGACATCCCTTTACCAAGTTTAGGGAAATCATTCCTGATTTATGTATTAAAATGAACAGAACGCTCATTTGTAGTACACTGCATTAGATTTTAAAAATTATATTGAGTACAATTATGTATACTTTTTATATACTGGTACTCTAATTTAAACTGTAAAAGATAATATTTTAGGGAGTGGTAATCTCCTTTTAAAAATAACTTCCAGATAAAACACCTGATTTAAAAGATACAAATACAAGTTCAATCACAGATTTCACAAGAACTCAGAAACAAATTGGTATAAATTTTATTAAAAAATAAGCAGTGCTGAATGAAGTTATCAATAAGCACTACCATTAGTTGCAGTATTTGCATATTTGAAAATAGGATGTCACAATCATCTTTGACAATAGAAATCTTGTCATTTCATCGTCTCTCAAGTTAGGGTATTGTAAATGTGGCTCTAGTGTGTTAAATAATTTCTGGAGAAAAAAAAGATGCATTTTATTTATTACTCATAAAAATATATACATTATAAAGTTATCACACAAACACTCATTTTAAAGCATAAACATTTATATTTCCCAGTTATCATATGTAACGTTTATAATGTAATGTTACTTGGAAACGTGAGCTAATGTATTTTATTTCTTCAGTGCAAGTGATGATTTGCCAATGTAACTATCTCATTCACCTTTACAAATGACTGTCTCTTTCTCCGCCAAGAAGTAATAAGGTCCAATGAAAATTACACAGTACTCTATTAAGATATTTGATAAATACATCACATGGTTCCTTGACATTAGAATTGTTCGAACATTTATAGTGTAATATGAAGAATATATATCCATACACTTACAAAAATGTATCTAATAATTAATTCATTAAATCCATCTGAAAAATACAACATGTCAACCTTCTCCATTAAAATTATGTCGTTCATTCCCTTCACTCAAGAAAAAATGAATTCTCCATACACTATACAAATTAGTTCCTTTTTTCTCGTGTTTCTATTTTTTTCCTTCAAATCACTTTGCCTTTGTGCCGTGAGAGCAAATGTTCGTGTCCTGTGAAAAAATCCATGTCATAATGAATAAGTAACATGGTCTGTTACACACATTACTGATACTAAAAAAATAGTTATTCTATATTTATATGACAATCCACATAAATTCAATATGTTTTATGTTTTTGTCATTTTCTTTATACTCAATTTGTCTTGACCAAAAATCAGCAACAATGTTGTTTTTGCCTTTTATTGATTTTATTTGGATTGATAGAGTATTAAAGACTATCTGTTGATCTTGTTATTGGCTATTCTCTTTTTGTTTAGTGCCATTAATGGTTTATGATCTGTTAAGAGACTAACTTTCTTACTTAGAATTTGATCAAATTTTGAACAGAATCTCAACAAAGAAACCACACACAAAATAGTGCCTTCATACTAAAATTTGAAGCATATTGAAGAAATTTGACAGGAATTTGATCGTGTGATCTGAGATTACCCTGTCAGAAAATATTAATGTATTTAAAGTTATTGATGCTGTCACAATCTAAAGCTAAATAAATTTAAATATTAACTTAAATTTAAATAACATCACTAGGCAATGTTTCAACTTGTGCATTCATTTCAAACATCATTCAACTTATGCTTTTATTTAAAAACCTCACTAGACAAAGATTCAATTAATGCATTCATTTCCAACATCACTAGACAATTGAATAGCACAAATCACTAGAGTCACATAATTAGGTAAGTGACTAACAAACAAATCATTAGTTACACATAACGAGACAATTGATTATTAATCAAATAACTAGTGACACATCACTGTAAAAGTTACTAACAAACAAATACTACAGACATGTGTCTAAGGCTGGAAAGCTTAAAAATCAAATCATATTTATTACAACACTAATAAAGAATGTACTAAGAACTATATTAATAGTTTTTAGTGAATGGACAAAAGGTGACTTTGACTGAATGATTGATTTAACAAAAGCACATGAGTAGTAAATTTGAATTTTTTTGATGATTATGATAAGAAGGTTTTCACCTATAGCAAGTAATTAGGGGTGGCGAATTTAAAAAACAAAAGTAGGATGGGGGAGGGATGTCCGATTGAAGCTATTAAATACTTTAAGAAATATTCTATCTTCAAAAGATTGCTATAGTATTTATGACTATTTAAAACAATTTTCAAAGAACAAATAAAAAAGTCTCACTAAACATTACATTATTTAACACTAAAAACAGTTTGTAGCAATTAAAAGTTTATGTTCACAATGTGCTTTGGATAAGGTAAAAAGAAATCCCAGTGTCAGGGGATAAAAGAACCAAGTGAAGCATTACATAAGTATAACTCTAGAATTATCAATTTTAAAATTATCAGAATGTTTGAATTTGAACTTTCTATGTGAGCTCTTTTGAATGATAGCCTGCAAGACAAGGTTGGGTAATATGTTCCCAAATCAAAGGTTATTAATTTTTATCAATGCTAACAAGTATAAAGTAACTGACCTTACTAGTAAGGTATAAACTAATTTGAAATTTTAAAAATAATTTAACAATCATAGGATATAAATCTCTGTTACCATATCAGTTTATAAATATTAAAAATAGAAAGTATTTTTAATATTTTCTTGATAAATTATTTACACAAAAATAAAACATGCTTTAAAATCAAATTTTCAACAACAAAAAAATTGAATTTATTATAATAATGAACAGGATATCCAAGAAGTATTCTTAATAAGTATAAAAGTCATTTTGACTACTTCTATTAAAATGTATATTAAAAAGTATTTTAAATATTTAAAAAATGTAAAATTATTTCAGAAAGTAACAGGTGCACAAATGGAATTATATTTGCTAAAGAATTTAGTGTTAATTTACTGAACACCTGTAACATAAATGTCTGAAATAGAGAAACTTTCCCCCGCTCAATTTTGCGAAATACGGTCAAAGGGAAGCAACCATTGAAATAAACAGATGTTTTAAAGACGACAGCGATAACTTCCCATTAATTTTATTTATTCGCTTCAAGAAAGTTAACTCTTGTGACCTTGTTGAAAGATCGTATTAACTTGGTTACTGTTCCTAATTCTTTATGAAAGTATGGGAACTAACTGCTGTCACCTTGATGGACAAAATAATTTTTTGAGTTGTGTTTGAAGGACTTTTCCTAAATTATTTTGTTGACTATAAAGATAACTTTGTTAGTATTTTTCAAGATACAAAGCAAACATTGGTAAATTTAAAGGACGATTGCCACTATTTTATCGAATTTCACGAATTATCCCTAAATCGATCCCCATGCCTAACCTGAACCCTAAATAGATCCATATGCCATGCCTAACTAACCTGAACCCTAAATTGATCCCTCAACCTAACCTAAACTAGTAAACTAAACCTAATTCACTGGAACTATAATAAACACCCAAAAGACGCCGTGGCATTCGTCCTTTCAATTAGCCCAAACATTATTTGGTTGTTCTGAACTATTATTTGTGTGAGGTGGGGGTAGTCAAATCAAATTATGTGTTATAGTGTAGGCATAGGTATAATTATAATTTAATTAAGATCAATTAAATTAAAATCAAGCTATTAATTAAATAAATTTAGTTTTTTAAAGAACAAAGTGGCTATTCGTACCAGGTACCAGAAGTGAGAGGTTTGGATTAAAAAAATTATTTAAATTTTATTGTTGGGTTTGTAAGACAAAAGGAGGTATTGAATGGACTATATGTTTGTAAACTTAATTCTTCAGTTGTAGGGGAATGAAATAATATGCTGTTCTGAAATTTTGGCTACTTCCAATGAAGTTCCTTGTGAGAGAAATCACAATCTCTGGGGATTTTCCAATCTTTATCTTTGCTGGCAGGGCACTTACATTTTATTTGAATTTGAAGAGATATGGGCAGCTCTTCAGAGGATAGTTCAAAGACGATTCACAGGGTAAGAAGAGTTTTATTCCATATTTTTCGGGCTTGCTTGGCATATCTCTTACATTGAATAAATCTGCACTGACCTCTGAAACCAACCAGTTGTCCACCTACTGTGATGTTCTCTCCAGGAACATAATACCTGGCCAAATTACTCAGGAATGCTTCTCATACATCTCTTATGGGATCAAAGATGTAAAGAGCCAGAGAGGATTGATCAACCATCCTTGTTGTTAAAGCAAATATGAATCAGAAATTTGCTGAATCTCTTCATTGAAAATGCTGCCCTAAAAAGAGGATTTCCATCAACATGGCTAAATAAAAATTCCACTGAAATGCTGTTCAGATAAAGAGCGCCAGTGTGTAGTAGGCTTTTTCTCACCTTCCCTGTTGGTGCAGTCAACTATTGTTTGTGTCATTTTATCATTAATATTCTGAAAAATTGCTTCAGTGGGAGATAATATGTGAACTATGAAGGGAGTTCGGTTTCAGGTCAATTAAATCATGCCACATATTAAAAAAGAAAAATAACATAAAGAGAGCCATTTACTGTGATATAAGACTATGTGGGTAACCCATCCAGTTGCCAGGAATTACCAGAAACACTTTTTCCCATTATTATAAGTGTACGGTTGTGCTATACCCAGCCACTAGGGACAGGTTATACTAACTATATGTTATTTGGGAAAGTGTTAAATGATATTTCACCATTTTAGTTTATCTTAAATGCAATTTTTGTTTAGTTTGATTTGCGTTAGAAAATTTTGAGGAGAAATAATACCAATTACCAAACCACTGGTAATAGTAATTATTAAATTATTAAAAGAAACTAGTACAAGACAAAAATTAGTAGATGCAAAATATGGAGGAAAAAGACTAACTACTTATAGTACTAACAACTAATTTAATTTTTTAAAGTAGTTATTTACTGATACTGTAGTCTATTCTAACCATTAAGTTCATTGTAGTTATTAGGAAATAACATTAAATGAATAATTACTTGATACATTGCCACTCAAAAAAGCTGGTCTGCATGACTGGGTTGAATAGATTCTTGACTTAATACTAAAGTGATAACAACAATAACTGTCAAAAAATAGTAGGCCTAGAGATCACAATCTTAATTTTATGAGAATATTAAATTAAATTTTTTGTTCAGTACTTCACTTAAAAAATTTCAGGGCAGTTGAAAGGATTTTCTTTTGACAGTCTAAAGTTTTTAAATCAAAGATAAATATTCTGGCCATACAAAAATAGGGGAATAAGTTAAGTGGGAAATATTGTTTAAGGTACCGGTACATTGAGAGGTACAGTAGTCATGATAAATATACTTTTGGGTACCGTACCGTATATTGAGAGCTCCGGTAATGATGAGAAATATTTTTTTGGGTACCTATAGAGGTACAGTAGTCATGGGAAAATGCAAGACACTGAACTTATTAGTTTTATAAACATTGACCATTTTTGTGATGGAGAAATGATTTCATAGGACTAGCTTTATACCTTGCCATCTCAAATATATCTGACTTGATTTACATAAGATAAACAAAACTTAGGACTTAGTATATAATTATAATTCATAAAAATATATAGAAATATAGGTCAAAATGCCTTGTTCATTAACATCAGAATGTAAATATTTAATCTAAGGAAATGAGCTAAACCAAGTATGCGAAAATCTGAATAAAAGGATGCAACAAAAAACGAAACGTGTTGACAAGAATACTCCTTCAGCAAACAAACTACAATAAATAAAATATTTAATAAAAATAAACATTTAGCTTCAATGTGGTATCCTAGAGGACAGGAAGCGGACTGTAAAATAACTCCTTTATCATTAATTTTTATAGTTTTTTGTTTTGTTAATAAGCCCTGGAATCTATAAAACAAAGCTTCAAAATTTGGTTGGCCAAGAGATTATTGAGGCCATGGGCTTATGTCTAGTTAGCCTATAATCTGACCCTTTAAAAAATACAGAATACACAATATAAAACTAGACAAGCAAGTTTATAATTTCTCTATTTACAGATTATTTCTGTCAACACATTGGATGATTTCCTTGTTTCTATCAACACACTGGATGATTTCCCTGTTTCTATCAACACATTGGATGATTTCCCTGTTTCTATCAACACACTGGATGATTTCCCTGTTTCTATCAATACATTGGATGATTTCCTCCAAGAAGTGATCTGATAGAAAACAATTTCTCTTGATTTCATGGTTTATTAACCCAGGTACTGAATATCTATTAAGTAAATGTATTTCCAGTTTTTAGTTTTATTTTACATGAGATTTAGTAAGTTTTTTTTATTGCTCCCAAATGATACTCAGTTTGAAAGAGTGAGAAATAAAGACAAAAATATGCCATAATATATTGGAAACTTAAAAAATATAGATAGTAAAATATTTTTTATATTATTCACAATTTTAATTTTGGTCATCAGAAATGAGATGCATCCACAATTGGGTACAACTGAGATACTACATCCATAATTGGGTACACCTGAGATTCATCTATGATTGTGTAACACTGAGATACTACATCCATGATTTGGTACCATACAACTGAGATGCATTCATGATGGTGTACCACTAAGTGTGACATAATACATCCATGACTGGCTATCACTGAGATACTACATCCATCATTGGGGTACAATTGATATACATCCATGACTGG
>CAXITT010000685.1:338175-356018 GCA_964033795.1 Lymnaea stagnalis | reverse complement strand
CCCCCCCCCCCCCCCCCCCCCAAGTCCAAACACAAAGAATATCGCAGGAAGTTATTTTAAAGGTGTAAATATTTATTTGCGCGCATGCCATGCCAATAGGTTACCCCGTCAATACTGCAATGTGGTACTCTTGGGGTCTAGACCTATAAATGTGAGACGCCTTGGAAGAAACCCCCCCCCCCGGGATGGAAGGAGGGGGCGGGGGGAAGCCAGGTAAGGAAGCGGGTGAAATGGACTCTTTGGGTCATCCGACCTCCAATTCACAGCGAGGTCATCGCGATAACAATCTCTTTGTGGAATAAAACAAAGCCATTCAACTGTTAGTCTTAGCCTTAGTGTGCAGACCCTGGTCGGCCCATAGAAAAAGATCTGCAGTGTTTGGTCAATGGGGAATTTAAAGGACTCTTAAAAATATGTCCCCCCGGGAATTTCGTATCATTCCATTAGTAGACCCCTGTTACCTAATTGAAATTGAGATGCAAGTGCCATGGGATAGATGTTATGTTGAAATATGTTGTGTGGATATGGATTTATATGGATATTGTAGACCGATGCAATGGTTGTTAGGTGTCTTATGCTCTCTTCAAAACCATAACAATGCTCTCTTAGGACCATACCGATACTCTCTGAGGATCGTCGGAATACTCTCTGAGGATCATCCCAATACTCTTTGAAAACCATCCCGATACTCTCTGAGGACCATCCTAATGCTCTATTAGATTCATTCTAATACTCTCTTAGATGCCATGGGATACTAGATGTTATGTTGAAATATGTTATGTGGATATGGATTTATATGGATATTGTAGATCGATGCACTGGTTGTTAGGTGTCTTATGCTCTCTTCAAAACCATAACAATGCTCTCTTAGGACCATTCCGATACTCTCTGAGGATCGTCGCAATACTCTCTGAGGACCATCCCAATACTCTAATTAGATCCATCCCAATACTCTCCAAGGACCATCCTAATACTCACTGAGGATCATCCTAATGCTCTAAATAGACCCATCCCAATACTCACTGAGGACCATCCTAATGCTCTCTGAGGACCATCCCAATACTCACTGAGGACCATCCTATGCTCTCTGATGACCATCCCAATACTCACTGAGGACCATCCTAATGCTCTCTGAGAACCATCCCAATACTCACCGAGGACCATCCCAATACTCTAAATAGACCCATCCCAATACTCACTGAGGACCATCCCAATACTCTAAATAGACCCATCCCAATACTCACTGAGGACCATCCTAATGCTCTCTGAGGACCATCCCAATAATCTCCAAGGATCCTCACAATAAAACATTTGGTTATGCAAGGTACGATATACAAAGTAACACATGTTAATTATATTATTTTCTTGAATACTAAGTTAAATAAATATTGTACTCGTGGGGAGGGGGGGGGGAGTTTTTGCCATATGGGCCAGTTCATGGTTGGGTGGGTCTTTGATATGTGTGATTTTTTTTTTAAAGAATATGAGATACATATCACATTACATCAGCAGATCATCTGACATTAAACTTACAATTTAACACACCCCAAAAAACATATATAATGAATGCATCAAGCTAGAAATGTGTAGCAGCTTTACGACTTCTTATCTACGAGTTAGTCTAAGACGATTAGATCTAAATAGGCAACATATATGAGCACTAACATAGGCATCCACAGGGGGGGGGGGGGCTTAGGTGACTTTTTTGACAGGGGAAGGGTGGGGGTCCAAACTTTACCCAACAATTGAGCACTCGTCGGATTTTGGGGCCTTTAAAAAATAGTATCTTATAAGCAAATATTATCATTCTAAACCAGTGGTTCTTAACCCTTTGGAGGTACTGAACCCCACCAGTTTCATATGCGCATTAACCGAACCCTTCTTAATAGGAACAATAAAATATTATTATTTTTCGTATTTTTTTTATTTATTTTTTTTTTGGGGGGGGGGCCTCTACCGAACCCCTGAGACTGACTCACCGAACCCCTGGGATTCGATCCAACCCAGGTTAAGGAACACTGTTCTAAACCAACAATTTGGTACATTGGTCAATGGTACAAATATATGCCCCCCTCCACAACCCATGACACCATGTCCTAATTTTGCATCGATCACATCGTCATCGGAGTCATTAACCCCCCCCCCTCCCCTTCTCTCTCTCTCTCGCTCTCTCTCTCTCTCTCACCTTGGCCAGAAGCTCGTCCACCCTCCTGTTGACCACGAGTTCTATCCTATCCCTGTAATCCCCGTTCGCCTCCTCCAGGCGCTGTATCCGCGCCTCCAGTCCGGAGATGGTGCTGTGGTAGGACATGAGCGTCCACACCACGAACACCGCCATCAGCGCCACCAACGACAGCGCGAAGCACGCGAATATCCACAGCAGAATCTTTGAGCAGGGTCGGGGCTCGAGCCCGTTCACCTTGGCCGCCGCCTTGACGTGATGGGGGGAGCCCCACGTATCCCGACGATGGGGGGAGCCACAAGTATCCGCGCTCCCCCAGCTAGTTCTGCTGTTTACGTTTTTGTGACGGCTCTTGCCGCTGGATGAGGATGAGGACGGTGATGACCCACCATCCAGGGTCGGAGTATCCGTGGAATTCGTGGAGGTGTATTTGCTGGAGTAGAGAGTGGCGGCGTCGCTGGAAGACTCGAACCCACCTCCCTCCCAGTTTTTTTGGAGTATTTTCCTCTCGTCGTCCCTGCCTCTGGGTGCCGCCATTTTTTCCCGGCTTTTCGGGACCCTTAACACACACTTACTAGAACACAAGTGAGACTTTTTGTTATAGAAAACTCCTTGGACATGAGCACTAAGGCCCAGACATCATGGCTATCAATGAAACTGAAAGCCACGCCCTTAACAAGGATCAAGCTGAAGTCAATAACATACGAACTATTATTACAATTATAAATCCCTTACCTTCATATAGACACCTACACATAAAAGAAATTTTTAAAAAGTATTTGTCAAGTGCTTTTTTTTTTTTTTTTTTTTTCTTCCCCAACAGAGTAATTACTAAATGTATTTATTATTTTTTAATACTAACAACATTATTTCAGATTTTATTTATTTTTTTTAATTAAAAATTTTACACAAAAAAAAAATTTATAAAAATTATTTTTTAAGTTTTTTTTTTTTTTTTTTTGTTTGCTTCCCCAACAGAGTAATTACTAAATGTATTTATTAATTTCTAATACTAACAACATTATTTCAGATATTATTTATTTATTTTAATTAAAAATTTGAATAACTGCTTTTATGTTGTCCATTTCCATAATTTAAATAATTCAACTACGCCAAATAGTGTGTTAAAATTTGGCCCGAGTTGAGCCTGGATGTAACCAAAAAAAAATAAATAAAATTTATTTTATTTACAAAAATTAAAAACCACTACCCTTTAGAAATGCGCGAATTAAAACTTAAATTCCTAAAATCTACCTCACTGGTCCGTACGGAATTAATTCATGCTATGTTGAATCCGGCCTACATTGGAATTCATGAAACAAAACCAAAAACCAACCATTTACTCAATATGAATATGTATTTATAATATATCCTTTACGTTTCACTGTCCTCCTTTCATTGATCAAAAAAAAAAATAACAACAGAATTTTTTTTTTAAATATTCCTTGAATGAAATCAACTCTGATCAACACATGGCAGTAATCAACACTGATCAACACATGGCAGTATCAACACTGATCAACACATGGCAGTAGTCGTTTCATCCCTTTCAACGTTCAGCGGAATCCACACTACGCGCCGGGGCCCCGACGCAGTATTTCAAACAAACCCCCCCTTGGTCGTTTCAAAGGTAAAACCCTCCCCTCCGTCCGTTCCGGCGTGCTGCCTTCATATTCCCTCACCGCCAGGCCCAGCCGACCAAGCTACCCCCCCTCCGCCCCCCACTAACGGGGCTACGGTTCTCTCTTCGCCGCCTGCTGCCCCTTAAGCATTACAAAAATCGCGCCGGTACGCTCCTAACGCAGTCACTGGTGTTCGTTCGTTCTTTCTTTTTTTTGTTTGGTTTGTTTGTTTTTGTTTTTGTTAAAAAGAATTTCCTCCATTGATAGATTTGATTACTTCTAGCTTCCATTGTCTTTTTTTTTGTTTCTTTCGTTCTCCAGTCGCAGTTTTTTGTTTGTTTGTTTTTTAAAAAAAAACTCAATCCCGCAATAATAATCTCCGTTTGTGGTTCATAGTTTGTTTTTTATATTAACCCTTTTCTTCGTCTGTGTAGTCTGCTTTGCTGTCACCTGCAGCCTTAAGCTTTTTTCCAACACACGATTTGGTTCGTTTCTTTTACTTTTTACTTTTTCCCTTCTTCTTCCCTTTTTCAATTTTTAATAGGTTGTTGTTTTTTTTTTGGTGTTCGCTCTTTTGTAATTGTTTGCAGTCTTGGTATAAATTAATTATAGATAAAGTGTGCAGTGGAGCGTGGAGAAAAGAAAAGTCATTTGGGTTATTTACTATAGAATACTATGAATACTTGTCGTAGTTTTGGGGTTCTGTGGGTGGGGAGGCGAACGGTGGAGTGTTGAAACAAACATTCAACTATTTACCTACAACCCTCTCCCCCAATTTCCTGCAAGCAGGTTTGATAATAAAATGAATGGCATGTTTACATTTGCTATCCGAGAAAACTTGTTTGTAAGTAAAGGCAGTGGTAGATTCATCGGTGGGTCGGTGGAAAAGTGTGTGTGTGGGGGGGGGGAGGGAGGGAGAGGAAGTTCCCATACCTGGGAATATATCCCTGCCCCACCCCCCCCCCCCCCCCCCCCCCCCCCCCCCCCCCCTGGGGGGGGGGGGGAAAGGTGTGGGGGGGGGGGGGGGGGGGGAGGGAGAGGAAGTTCCCATACCTGGGAATATATCCCTGCCCCACTCCCCCCCCCCCCCGCGCGCCAACCCACGTAGTTATCGGAAGAAGAAAATAAGATATCATTCAGACGCTAAAACGTATTTGGCACGAGATTTGAATAAAGATTATTTGTATAGCTCAGCTTATTGTCATTTACGGTGTCGGCTTCCGCTGAACATTATGCTAAAATAATCCTTAATGGCTTAACCTGGAATGTGATATTGAAATTACCACATTCCTCTACGGTTCTCCAAGTCTCTTCCTTAACCATTCACATAACGGTGTTGTTGTTGTTTGTTTTTTTTTTAAATAGTGCTCATAAAAGGAAACCAACATAAGCAATCATTTTCACCACAGTGTACCAAGTAAATATGTAATACTAGTCAACATTTTTTTTCACTAGACATCATTCCGTCACAGTGTGACGATGGTGTAGACGTCGCAATGTGACGATGGTGTAGACGATGGCGCAGATGTCACAATGTGACGATGATGCCGACGTCACTGTGTGACCGATGATGTTGACCAGTGGCTCCCAAACGTTTAAGTTCGGCGTACCGGTGAACAAGTTTCGAAATTTTACCAGGGGGACCGGTGCATGATTTATTTTTATACTTGTATTTCTATTCGACAATAAACATTTATGTTATGGGGAACGGCAGCGTTAGGCATGCGGACCGGTGAAGGTCCGCGGACCGCTATTCGGGGGCCACTGATGTAGGCGTCACAGTGTGACGATGGTGTAGACTTCATAGAACCAAATCTCAAGGCCTGGAATTTTTCTTTTTCTTCTAGTGCGGAAGCTGTTTCCCTAAACAAACAAAAAATCCGATCTCTCCACGCACCCTGATAATCCAAAGGGAACATCGTGCTGTGAATGATACAGCTTGGCACCAGTAGTGTCGCAGGAGTTGCCTGAATTTTCAATGTGTCAATGTCACACCGCCTACGGGACTCCATCTCCGGGTTTTGAATTCAGACTTTTTCCTTCTCTTAGAACAGCGGTTCTCAACCTGTGGGTCGTGACCCCTTTTTGAGGGGGTCGAACGACCCTTTCACATGGGTCACCTGAGACCATCGGAAGACACCTTTACACTACAGTTATGAAGTATCAACGAAAATAATGTTGTGGTTGTGGGTCGTCACAACGTGAGAAAGTGTATTAAAGGGTTGCGGCATTAGGAAGGTTGAGAACCACTGGTCTTAGACCTAGTCAACCAGAGACGTAAGAATCTGAATCTTTGGGACCCATGTCGACGTTTGTTGGGAGTCTTCAAACCTTACCAGCGACACCCAGAGGAGACGTTATCACTTATTGCATGGATTGATCCAACACACTTGGAGATTGGTTACTTACTAAACCAATCGTTTTTAATATATAGGTAAAAGACTACTACAATTGAAAGAAAAACGTTTGTATAATGTTTAATGCAAGAAAAGAAACTTTTTGAAAATGATAATTTTTTTTTTAATGTTTTTTTTTGTATCTTACCCTTTATTGTCCGTCAATGCAGCACCCCCCCCCCCCCCCCCCCAAGTTGCATAGCTAGGAATAGTACCGCACGTGGGTGGGTTAGAGATGTGTACCACCTACTTTGCCACACCCCCCTCATTATATAATAAAAAGATGCCACCCAGGGTGGACCACACCATACAATCCCACCCCTTCCTTTCCCCCCCCCCTTGTTACCATATTTCCAAACACCCTATCCATAGTTAACAGAACACACCATTTACCTTTCCCACCTCCGCCCCCTGTATTACCCGTGCACGCCCTCGTGCCCCATACACAAGAACGACGCCCGACGCCAGTCTAAGGTGGCATTCTTTCCGTCAGTCAATTTTTCTATTTATTAAAAAAACTCCCCCCTACACCCTTCCACCCCCCCACACACACACGCACCAATGCCATTCTAGTGTTCTCATCCATGCTGTTGGTGGTAGCGCCAATTTGATGAGGGTGAAGCTGAGTGGTTGTGTTCACGCCTCGCTTTCATTCAGTTACTCTTTCTGGTGGTTGTTGACCCGTCCATTCCAGAACCCGCACCCCCACCCCCACCCTCACCCCCCATAAATCACACACACACACCACACCACACTTTCATTCAATTTTATAATTTTTTTTAAAAACTGTAATTGCGCTTGAATGAACAACTCTCTAAGAACGCGGCTGTACATTTCGGAAGTCTAGTCCTCGGGTTCTTGAAAATTCTTTAACTAGAAAATTGAAAGGGGGGCAATAAAGGCAGCAAAGGGTGATCTAAGGTGACTTAAGCTGGGGGGTTGGGGGTGGTGGGGAGTGGCGTGGGAAGAAAGAGGTCGAAGTGGGGGGGGGGGGGGTGTTCAATTTTAAAAAAAAAAAATGATTGAATCTCCATTTTTATTTTTCATTTCTTTGAGGGTTTATATACCAAAAAAAAATATAAAAGAAAGATTTTCTTTCTTTCGCAATTTCTCTGTTTGGTTAATACGTTGCTACAGCTTTGTGGGTGGATTTTCTGAGGAGGCACTACCGAGTGTTGATTGATTGCTTAAAAAAACAAACAGAACAAAAAAAAACAGATACTCGATTCGCCTTACATTTGAACCGCTGATTCAACATCTAAATGCTCTTTTTCTGTATAGTTTTATTCACTCGCTGTAAATGCTCCGGGATAAAATTGTATTGTAAACAGATTTTATTGTGTGGAGTTTAAAATATATATATATATATTTTTTTTAAAATATAAATTTATTTCAAGGGAGTCTATTAAGAAAAAAGAGTTTCCATCGTATAAATTATTAATTACTTCCCCTTAATTGTGATCCCGCTTGCTGCTGCCACAGTGGTGAGTTGACATGTCAGCCAGGGCTTTAGATCTCAACGTGTCTTTTTGTTTTTGTTTTTGTTTTTGTTTGTTTTTTTTTTTTGTTTGCATCGGACCCGAAGATTTCGGGAAAATACTCGGTGAGTCCAAGTGTTACCAAAAAAAACAAAAACAAAAGAGTAACCTCTCATCGTTTGCCTTTATATATATATAATAAAGTTCATTTCAAAAACACGCTTCATCCCCAAAGTCAACAAAAAACATATCTATAATTAACCACATTTAAAACAAACGCAACACTACAAAAACTTAATACAAGCATACAATGTCAAAGTCTTTCTAGCCATTTCAACCCGGAGCAACACAGCCATTATGCATTAACTGGAAAATAAGGTTGACAATCATCCCAGAAGGTGTTTGCGAAATAGATGAGTCTTTAGATCGGTTTTAAGTGTGCGTGTATGTGTGTAAATATAATATGTGTATGGACTCTTACAATTTCCTGTCGGTACACCTGTGCCGCGATCAATCACAGCCCGAAGCCATGAATCGCTTCCATGCCATCTGGAAACGTGGAAAATAAGGGAACGATTCCCCCCACCCCCCAATCCACCAGGTGGTTCTCGGGTTCCCTATTTATGGTCTACCACCGACTCAATTAAATGGATATAAGGCGCTCAAAAAATATACACATACCCAAAGTTCCCTCTAAGGTTTGCTGGTTCGTGGGCAAAATCATAAAAGTTGTGTGCATATATTTTACAGCATCAATTTTTTTGTGCGCAAAATTTTCAGCCTACAGACACAAGCACACACTTAGGTGGTAATTAGTTGCGCGGTACTCAAAACTGCTGCGCAGCAGCCGCGCAGCTTAAAGGGAACATTGCACATACCGTGTTAACAATCATTGGAAATAAGCCCCCCNGGGGGCCCGCGGGGGGGGGAAGGGGGGGGACTTGCCCCCCCCCCCCCCTGGATTGATTGGATAAAAAAATTTTAGACAAAAATAGACAAAAAAAATTATTAAAGTAAAGAGAAAATAAAGAGAAAGTAACTAAGCTGATGTCCTGTCCATTCGTTCACCATACAAATACGCTACAGTAAATTAAAACTACATTAAAACATTACTAAAAAATTTGTGCGCCCCCCCATTCCCCCTGGAAAGTTAATCGATTTTTTTTCCCCCTCCCTAGAAAGTTTTCTGCGGACGCCCATGCCACAGAGTAAACAGTTTAAACTTAAATAACAAACTAATTCTGCGGTGTCTATGAACCGGTAACCAGATGTCATTGTCAAATGTTGACAATTCTTTAATTGATTAACTATGTTTTCATTTTAATTGTCTAGAATTCTAGATTCCTACAAGGTTACCACGCGCCATGCTCTAAAAACTGCACACACACACGCACACACACGTACACACACGCAAATACACACACGCACACACACACGCACACACACACACTCACACACGCACACACACACACTCACACACGCAAACACACATGCCCACACACACATGCATCAACACACACGCACACACACACACAAGCACACACACACACACACGCACACACACGTACACACACGCACATACACACACACACACACACACGCACACACACACACACACACACACACACACACACACTCACACACGCAAACACACATGCGCACACACACATGCACGCACACACACGCACACACACACACACGCAAACACACACGCACACACTCGCACGCACACACACACACGCACACACTCGCACACACACGCACACACACACAAGAGTTGTTTTTTTTAAAGCTGCCCCTCCCTGGTTTAGAGCCAGACAAATGAGCAGGTCAGCCATAGAATAAATGACCACCGTGGTGTCCGGCTGACACGCGTCCCTAAACGTATCACCTCAGTTTCTTCTAACAATCAATTAACAAGCGACAGATTATCCCACGAGACGTTCGGGGGAGGGGGGGGGGTCTATCTTCCGACTTTTCCTTGTAGGCTTATCCCGTCCACAGAGGATGTCATGCGGTAGACTCACCCTCGAGTTGCCCTTTTGCTGACCTCTTCCAATGGTTTGTTCCACGGTCACGTGTCGTTTTGCAAATCGGTATAATTGTAAAGTGCTGTTTATTTGTATTGTTTTCAAGTTTTCTTGAATATTTTTGTTTGTGCTCGAGTCCTAAAGGGTTAACATCATAATTGAAAAGTGCCGATGATCCCCCCCGTTGAAACAGAATGAGCGAAACAAAGTATGGGCAAAGCTTGAAGAAGAAAAAAAAAAAGATGCAACAAGACTAAGAAGGTGTCGGCAAAGAGCCTTCTTCGGTGATCAAACAACAATTTAAAAAAACAAAAATTACACTTAGCTGTAATGTGGAATCAGAGAGGACTGCAAGTGGAAAGCTACCCTGGTAAGTCGTATTAATCCTCGGCCAAGACACACCCTCCCCCCAGTCTTGCCAATTAATGCTAGCAGAAACCCCAGTCTAGATATGTAATGTCAGCAGAAACCAGTCTAGATATGTAATGTCAGCAGAAACCACAGTCTAGATATGTAATGTCAGCAGAAACCAGTCTAGATATGTAATGTCAGCAGAAACCACAGTCTAGATATGTAATGTCAGCAGAAACCACAGTCTAGATATGCAATGTCAGCAGAAGCCACAGTCTAGATATTTAATGTCAGCAGAAACCCCAGTCTAGATATGCAATGTCAGCAGAAACCCCAGTCTAGATATGTAATGTTAGCAGAAACCACAGTCTAGATATGTAATGTCAATGGATCGATCTCATTTTGGGATGAAGAGTGACATTGCGCAGGGGTGGACTGTGCCGCCGGGACACCGGGAAGATTCCCGATGGGCCGCTAGGACCGGTGATATAATAAAAATAAAAGTCATGAAGATAGGGGCCGCTTTTTGTTTTTTTTCCCGGGCCGCTTTGATTTTTTCCCGGGCCGCTTGAACTCCCCAGTCCACCCCTGACATTGCGTATCTGTATTCTAAAATCTTACATATACCAAGAGCCATTGTTTGGAGCTCTACAACCTCTTCAACAGCAACGAGCCTCAGACACATTGAAGCGCCAACGTTGTGACGTGGAAAAAAAATTTAAAACCACCAAAAAAACACGAAAGGTGGCACAAGAGACGACAAAAGCGAAAGTGGCAGGTGGGCGGCGCCTCCAAAAGTCACGTGACGGCTCTGACCAATACCATAACTGTGAAGATTTTTACAAGACAAATTTTTTAAAAAAATTGAAAAGAAGGATATCTGGAAACGGCTTTGAATGCGATTCCAGTCACAACTTGCATTTTATTATTATTTTTATTATCATTCTTATTTACCTTGAAAATCGTATGTTGCTTGCACAGAACTAAATTGATATATAATTCTTTCATTGCTGGGTTTTTGTTTTTTAGGGTGCTTATATAACACCTCTGGAGTAATCCTTCTTTTTTTTAAAAAAAAAAATCCATTTCTGATGTTATATTAACGCATTTGATTTTAATATGCTATATATAATGTATATATTTATTACAAGCAATTTTCGAGAATGAGTTAGGTAAGTTTTTTTTATTGTATTACTTTGTTTAAATAGAAGAAGAGCAGCTTAAACTCCGCTCCGGACAATTTTATGTCAGCTCCAGATCCGCTCCGAGCTCCGGCAAAAAAATAGGTGGGGCGGGGGGAAGAGAGGTTGAGGTGGGTGCTACTTGTTTAAAGAATAAATGTATATTATTTTCACCAGAGGGCAGGGGGAGCAGATGTCCCCGGGCGCCAGCTAGTTAGGGGCGCAAAAATGTAATTTGATATTATTTTATTGATGAAAATAATGGGTTTGAGAGTTTTTAAAAAAATGGGGGGGGGGGAGCGCTTTAAAATGAATCTTGCCCCTGGGTGCCAAACACTCTCGCCACGCCTCTGATTGTCACTTAGCCATCGTATAAACTAGGCATTTGACCTCCATGTAACAACAACATGGCGGACAGAAGAGTTGAGCATGCAATATTCCTTGTAGAAAAGTGGGGCAACATAGCTGGTAGAAAAGTGGGGCAACATATCTGGTAGAAGAGTTTGACAACATAGCTGATAGAAGCTTGAGGCAACATAGCTGGTAGAAGAGTGAGGCAAAATAGCTGGTAGAAGAGTGAGGCAACATAGCTGGTAGAAGAGTGAGGCAAAATAGCTGGTAGAAGAGTGAGGCAACATAGCTGGTAGAAGAGTGAGGCAACACAGCTGGTAGAAGAGTGAGGCAACATAGCTGGTAGAAGAGTGAGGCAACACAGCTGGTAGAAGCGTGAGGCAACATAGCTGGTAGAAGAGTGAGCCAAAAAAGCTGGTAGAAGAATGGGACACCGATTGTCATTCAATATTCTATGTAAAAAAATTAAATACATGTTATTCACATACGGTGTGGCATATGTGGCATATGTGGCAGGTGTGGCATATGTGTAGGCCTAACTACTTGTTCACCCTTTGTTTTGATAGCTGACGTCATCGATTAAATGTGCTGTGCCACTCATGTACCCGCCCCTCCCTTGATTTGGGAAAAGAGTGTTTACGTTCGAATTCGCTCGATTTGTTCGAAAGAATGCTATCAGGGGACACAATTTCTAGAATCTCTTTCTGGTGTGATTGAATCCCTATATATAGGCCGGCAGTTGTCCCTAGCCTGGAGAGGTTTTTTGCCATAATTTGTAGAGACATTTACGAGACATGATATCATTTCAAGATTGCACTCCTTATGTCCGTGTGTAGATTAACATTTGTAGTTTTCGCGCATTGTACTTGTTAACATGTGCTGTTAGTTGATATAGTATGTTGGGTTATTATTATTATTATTATTATTATTTTTTTTTTTTTTTTTTTTTTTTTTTTTTTTTTTTTTTTTTTTTTTTGTTTTTTTTTTTTTTTATTATTTTTTTTTTTTTTTTTTTTTTTTTTGTTCTTTTTTTCCGTATATTTGAATTCGTATTTTTATAGAGATAGTATAATCAATAATATAATTAAATTGAATAACCTTTATCCCCAGCTTTGAGATTCAGTTTTCAATTCTTTGTTTCGTAGTGTTCATTCTACGAGCCAAATTTTATAACAGAATACATTTTCAAAACCATTTAACGGTACAAACAAAATATATACTTGTGAAATTTATTTATTTCCAAATCCCTGATACGCAGGAATATTGTGTATGGTCCTATATTTGTTTGATCTCAGAACCCCTCGGAATATCGAACGATATTTCCTTTAATACCATTAAACACAGCAAGAATAAACACAACGAACGTATTTTCATTATCACAGAATTAAAATCTACAACGCGACATCTTCAAATCCTCTGGATAATCTCGAACCGCTACACAACAGCGCCACCAACCACGAAGTCAACTGCTAAACTGAAATCTTTACGACCGTTTGTCGCGAGAGTACGCTAATGAGGCTACTAAACAAGATTCTTCTCTGGACAGAACCACTTTAACCTAATGTGTTCCGTGGATTAACGTCGACCTAGCTTTAATCTTTGAAGATTAGCTTCACTCCGTTTCGCCAGGACAATCTGAAATATGGAGGAAGAAAAAAAAAAGGGGGGGGGGGGGGGGGGGGGGGGGGAAGGAGCGAAAATAAATTATTTTTGTTTAAAGAAAAACCAAAAGACCAATTTTATTTATTTTAAATGTGTGTCCAGTTGTTAGGAGCGTATTTCAACAAACAAAAAAAAAAGGTATTTGAAAGTCCTATTAAAATGGATGTATGAATCATTCAATGAACTCGGCGTATTTTCATCTCAAGCATTTCAATGTTAGTGGGTCGAACAAAAATAAAATATTCAAAATTTATGTAACACACCCAGGTGGGTTGCTCGTTATGGATATAACAAGCATTCATGTCAGTACTTGGTACCTGATCAGTCTTCTTTAAATCAAACATCTTCATCATAATACTGTGGCAATCGAAATTTGTTAAATTATGTATTTATTTTATTGTTTTTGGTTTTTAGTCGGAAAGGGTGGGTGGGTGGGAGGGGGTGGGAGGGGGGCAATGTTCCCTCTAAGGTTTTTTGGTTCGTGTGCAAAATCATACAGTTGTGTGCAAAGTTTTACAGCATCAATTTTTTTGTGTGCAAAATTTTACTGCCGATAAACACAAACACACACTTACATGGAAATTGGCTGCGCGGTACTCACAACTGCCGCGGGGCGTCTGTTGGATACTAAAACCAAAACAATTGGCCAAAAAATGTCTTTACAAACCCTTTGTATTAACTTCGCTTTTGTTTTAATGTGTTTCAGGCCAGCAAAAAATCTTCGGGCGGTAAATTGACCCACTTGCCGTCAACCTATCGAGCTGAAACTCTGTGCATAGACTTGATGCCGATGACAAAGCAGTCGTTCAAATTTTCAACCCCATCCCCAAAATCAGTTTCTCTTGTTGTTGTTGTTTTGTTTTTTTTCAAGGAGAATATGGAGTGGGGTGGCCAGGGGGGGGGGGGGTGGAAGGGGGTGGTCCACAAACCCTACACCATACTTCATCGTTATTACAATAGACGCACAACTTGACAAGTCAAACTTTCCACCCTATTAGAGTCGCCCGCTCCTGGTCTTATTTACGAGGCCAAAATAAACATTGAGCTTCGGTCGAGGGCGCTTCAACTTCGAGGGCCGGAACCCAACATCGNGGGTGGGGCCGCTGGTTTACAAATCAAGATATAAGTGGTGTCAGGGAACCGTGTTTTTTTGTTTTTTTTCAGGCTCGTCGTAATGCCGTAGTCTAATGCAGGACCGTCTTAACAACACAGGAGGCCCTGGGCACAGCAATGCACTGGGGCCCCCAAGCAACACAACATACCTGGGACGTGAGAAGGAGGCGAAGAAGGGCACTTGCCCCATGCTCAAAAAGTTGGAAAAAAGGGGGGGGGGGGTGGACAAACAGTTCCTTTTCCCCACCAAATCACCAAGAGGAATAAAAATGTAAAATAAAAATAAAAATGTTAAACTTCGATGAATTCAATTTATTGATACAAAAAAACAAAATCATTCAAAATCAACAATAGTTTTAAAACATTATCAGAAATAAACAATAAATAATCACAGAAAATGATAAATTATCATTATTGACGGATAGATAGAATACATTATTTAATATAAATCAACACATAATGGTTTGCTTAATTTTTTTGTAGATAATTGTTTTATTATTGGTTTAAAGTCAATGGTCTGAAGTCTTAAGGGTGTCATGTTTCATGTATATAATTGAAAGCCAGTTCAAACGGGTTTGCCCCATTAAACTGTGAAGCTGATTTTTTTTTTTCGATACATATCTGGGAAAAGTAATACTTTTTGACTAGCTTATTCCCCTTTAAAAGTTTTAAAATGTTCCAATTTTGATTCTTGATATTAATTTTGTAATGTGCTGATTTATATCGTGGGTTAAAATTGGGAACCTGGGAATGTTAAACCCAATTATAAATAGTCAAAATCTTTCAATATTCATTAAAAATATGTAAAGCATGATGCCTCTATAACAGTGAGTCTCCTAGAAACGTAGGGCCCCCTACAAGCGCGGGGGCCCTTGGCCAGTGCCCACTGGGCCCATGCCTTAAGACGGCACTAGTCTAATGCTTCAAAACGTCGTTTTTACGGCGAAAGGGTAGGAGTAAACAGATCTGCGATGATAACGGCACATTCCAGAATTAATATTATAAATGCGAATCACAAATTGGATAAATGTTTCTTAAAGGGGAAGAACTCTCATCAACAAGTTTTACTTCCAGACATGAATCGAAAAAAAAAAAAATGAAGTAAGAATTTGTGTTTACAAATATGTTAAAATGTTATACTAAGATGTTATTGCCGGGCGGTAAAATCCCTAACTATACAGTGGCTCATAAATGAAATTGGTCCGTGAAATTAGTAGAGAAAAACAGTGCCGTCTTGGCATGGGTGCACTTGCCCAGGGTCTTACGCCTTGCTTCAGGGAGCCTCAGGCTCTAACTCAGCCCAGGCGGGATTCAGCTAAGGGCGTGGAAGCATCACGCCTCTGGGGAACGGTACGCGGCTTGTGCGCCTCAAGCTTCTAGGGGCATAATGCTGCCAATATTATTATTATTGAATATTTAAATATCTTAGTGTAGGCAGTTAATTTTGCTTTTACCATTTTAATATAAAGTTTTTTTATTCTCACATAAAAAATCAATGAATGCTATTTGATTTTTCTTACTAGCTTTAACTTAAGTAATTTAAATGAAAAAAGTTAAAATAGTTAGAAATTCCAAAAACGCTTTTTAAGTTACTGCATTTGTTTGGAAGTTCACGCTGTCTCATTTTCCCTTATAGTCATACTCATAAATGACAACTACAATTACTATTCCATAATGCCATAATAATATGAAATATGATGTCTTTTACTTTTTTTATAACATTATAATTTTAGTTTTAAATACAATTAATTTTAAAAATGAAGTGGTTTAAATAACCATAGAAAATTTATAGCCCTTTTCTACAATCTACAAACATCGATTTTCTCATTTTTATGTAACTTAACTGTAAATTTTGGGAAAATCTACTTGACTTAAGTTTTAAATTAAATCCAAAAGTATAATTATTATTCTAACATGCTAATAGATTTTTGTCGTTTTTAAAAATTAATGACGAACGGTTTAGAACAAATAAATAGTTTCAAATAACATTATGAAACAACGTTACTATTTAGATGCAGCTTGAAATAAAAAGAAATTATGTCACCCATCCATGGTCAAAGAAACCTACATTTCAACTAGCATCTTTTCTGTTGCTAGCTGGCTAAGTTATAGAATTATGCCAAACTAAATTCATGTATGCGCCAAAATGCATCCTATAATTTTGAATTTATCAAATATTTTCTGGGGACAGGCTTTCTGAGACTTCTCTCCAAACCACCTTACCCCCAGTTTCATTCTGCGCCCTCAATCTCCCCCCCCCCCCCCAACTCCCCCCCCCCTCCCCATTAAAGTGACCGTACAAACACACTTTAATCTAATTTTTTTTAAAACTAGGCCATAACTCTTTTTATAAATTTGCTTGAATTGTAGACTATAGACAGAGGTTCCCAGGAAAAGTGGTGCCCATTGTGCACTAGTAAAACAATTTTCCCGCCCCTATATTTGAGAATTACATGGGATTTTATTGTTAAAATAACTACTAATGGCCTATCTCAAGATGATTAGCCACCCCCTGATATTTTCACTAGTTATTTGAATGCAAGTTTGGTCAAATTTGCATCCCACCCCATTGCTCGATATTAGATTTTATAAAGGATTTATACTAAAAAAAACTTCATTTTTAGGTGTTGTTTAATTTTAATCCTATATAATTCCGGCATTATATAAGATTGCACTGAAGTACAGTGGGTAAAAGAAGACAAATCATTACTAGTACCAGTGGCTTGGCAGCTAGCGAAACTGCATTTCTTTTATATATAGCATACTAGAGACCGACCGAAAGTGATTTTCTGATTTCGGCCGAAGCCGAAAATAGGCCGAAAGTTTAAAATGACTTTCGGCCGAAACCGAAAAAATGCCGAAAGTTTAAAAATGACTTTCGGCCGAAACCGAAGAAAAGCCGAAAGTTTAAAATGAATTTCGGCCGAAACCGAAGCCGAAACCGAAAATGAAATATTAAGATATTTTGAAATTCATTCCCGCATACATTTTGCATACATCGAAAATGATGTGGGAAAGTATAAATATTTACATTCTTTTTATAAAAAATGAGATAATCGTGAATATTAATAAATAAACATCTAATATAGTGGTCTCAAACTCGCAGCCCACGAGCCATTTGTGACCCGCAAGACGATATTTTACGACAGAAAAGTTTAGTGTAAATGCGCCGGACCGTTTCCCCAATTCTGATATCTATAACGTGACTCTCCGTGACGGTTTCAGTCGAATCTCACCGACTAGTCTAATTCTGATTTTTTTAAAAAATGTTTCTATATATTTTTGTATGCAACTGTGAGTAGGTGGATGAAAATGAATCCTAGTTGAGAACCCTTAAGGATTTTATTGTTATTTATAAAGGTTGAGCAGATTGTAACAGTTGTAATCGCTTTTTTGTGGATTACTTGATGCGGGCCACTCTCATTCAGACACTACCTCCTGCTGCCTCCCTGATGATTTGAGTTTGAGACCCTTGAT
>CAXITT010000685.1:295078-335376 GCA_964033795.1 Lymnaea stagnalis | reverse complement strand
AAAAATTGGGGGGGGGGGGGGGGGGGGGGAATTAATGCAAAGTATTATTATTTTAAACCGGGTCTCTAAAAATTGTGGTTCTAAAAGATAGCTTAATTTGTTTTTAAAGATCGTTTAGTTGGTTGTTATTGATCGGTTAGTTTGTCCTTAAAGATCGGTGAGTTTGTTCATAAAGATCGCTTATATTGTTCTAAAATATCGCTTAGTTTAATCTTAAAGATCGCTTAGTTTGTTGGTAAAGATCGCTTAATTTGTTGTTAAAGATCGCTTAATTTGTTGTTAAAGATCGTTTAATTTGTTGTTAAAGATCGCTTAATTTGTTTTTAAAGATAGTTTAGTTTGTTCTTAAAGATCGCTTAGTTTGTTGTTAAAGATCATTTAGTTTGTTGTTAAAGATCGCTTAGTTTGTTCTTAAAGATCACTTCGTTTGTTGTTAAAGATCGTCCAGTTTTTGTTAATGATTGCTTTATTTTTTCTTAAAGATTGGTTAGTTTGCTCACAAAGATCGCCTGGTTTGTTGTTAAAGATCGCTTAGTTTTTCATAAAGATCGCTTAGTTTGTTCTTAAAGATCTTTTAGTTTTTTCCTAAAGAACATTTAGTTTTCTGTAAAACATCGCTTAGTCTATTCTTATAAATCATTTAGTTTACTATTAAAGATCATTTGTTTAATTCTTAACGATCATTTAGTTCGGTTTTAAAAATTATTTTAGTTTGTTCTTTAAGATCGTTTAGTTTGTTATTAAAGACCGCTTAGATTGTTCTTAAAGATCGCTTAGTTTGTTTTAAAGGTCGTTTAGTTTGTTCTTAAATGTCGCTTAGTTTGTTGTTAAATATCGTTAAGTTTGTTCTCAAAGATCGCTTAATTTGTTCTTAAATTTTGTTTAGTTAGTTGTTAAATATCGCTTTCGCTGAGTATTAAATGACCGAAAACCTGAGTCATTTTCGGCCGGATGGCCGAAAGTCTAAGTCAAGTTCGGCCGAAACCGAAGAAAAACCGAAAGTTAACTTTTCTCTTTCGGCCGAAAGTTAACTTTTTAGTTTCGGCCAAAGCCGAAACTTGGCAGAAAGTGATAAAAATGGCCACTTTCGGCACCGAAGCCGAAATTCGGTCAGTCTCTACCCAGCACCCTATTCCACCAACCCAACCGGCCTTCAACCACTGCCCCAGTGGTCTTTATTCCGATTGGGCCGTGAAGCGGCACGCTGGGGGGGGCATTCCTCCGCCCCTGAGACAGCCCCACCCACCCTTCCACTCGATTGACTATACGAGTGGGGCGGCATCAGAGAAGGAACACCTGGCCGGCCGGGGTGCTACTCACACAGCAACCGGGCCGGACTTTCTAAGGGAATGGGGTGGATATGTTTGCGTCTCTAAGTCTCCCCTGCCCACCCCGGGGGGGGACGTGTTGGTGGTTGAAAACAGACGCCCTCTAATTGGGATTATGTAGTGATCTGTGGTGTGACTAGTTCACACCACAGCTGGGAGTGAGAGAGGTTGCCTAGGAGCATTACCCTCAAGACTGTGTATTTAGAATCATCGGTGAGGGTCGCCACACTCCCTCACCTCATATCCATATGGCAACTGTAATCATGTCCCCACCTGTTTCTGCGTTATTTCCGACTGGACTTGGTAGGAACCATGCAGCCATGCTCTTTCTAATGCATTTTCCGTGCGTTGCCTTTGCCTTTTGGTGCAGGTACCCTACTGGTGATACTGTCCCCCAGGTAACGTTTCAAGGGGTTCGTGGCAAACGCCTCTTTATCGACATGTCATTTTTGGGACGGACATGTCGACTAGAGCCGGGGGGGGAATTCACCGAACTAAAGAGGTCCATTCACAACATGTGTCGGTTGACAGTAGGGCTGCTGACCAAGATCTTTCTACTCTTCACATGAGAAGGCAGACAAAAAAAAGCTTTGCAAAAAAGAATTTTACAATTAAATTAACATAAAAATACATAGGAGAAATCAATTGAACCCAGAAGACAATCTGAGTATCATTTTTGAGTATCTAAATTGCTCTAACATAAAAATAATGTCCCAATTTGGAAGTTACGCATGTACTTGTATTGTGATATTGAGTTTCATAAATGAAGCTTCATTTCTCACAAACCTGAAGTAAATATGTATTCAAAGAAATCCTTTTGCTCCATAATTAGGATGTTTATTCATTTATTTGTTTGTTTTCAATTTATGATTTGTATAATTGTTTTGTATAATTTGGCCTAGACCTAAATACTCTGTATTAAGCCTATCCTTTGGAATTGTAATAGTCCATGATTTTCTCCCATTGAAATCATTGTAATGTTGCCGTTAAAAAACATATTTTAGAGACATAGCTAAAAAATCTCACCTCCTCTGGTTTACTCAAACACAGCAGATGACCCAGGACTCCAACCTGTTCAATATAAATCAGACCAACTGATTCCATTAATTTACCCATTATTTTTTTCTATAACAAAACAAACATTAACAAATTGTACTGGAACTAAAAAAATTAACTTCCAGACCATTTGTAATGTATGGCCACATTTTGTTAAATAATAATAATACATTGAGCCATTCCATCATTTTAGGAACTAGTGGCTAGTAGGTGTTTCCCTCCCTCTCTCTCTCTTTTGACAGCAAGTAATCCTTGACTCATTAATTTATTTAAATTCTTAAAAGAATAATTTGCTATTAAAAAAAAGTATTTATGAAGGCCCATGTTTTCTAGTATTACTAGTTTAAAAAAGGGTAGAATCTTGGTTTAGCATCCTAAAAAGGCTACTGGCGAGTGACCATATAAATAACATGAGAAACTAGGCCTATGCAACACATGCAAAGACCTATCTTTAAATTTGATTTAAACACTTGGTATTTCCTACCCCCCCTACCCCCCCCCCCCCAACCTTTCCTCCCTCACTCTCACATTGCAACAATTCATTTATTACATGATTACTCACAACTCCAAGTAAACTATGGAGGGAGGAGAAGGAAATCCAGGGCGGTGAAGGCTCCCAAGCCAAAGTGGGGGCTGGGAAGGACACTGAGCCTCTGGCCGAAAAAAAGTTTGATGAATTCAAAATAATAGGATTCATTTTGGATCATACCTGCACTTAATCAAAGAGCAACAGAGAAATGCTGTTAATTTATTTTTTATAGTTATTAAATAGTAAAGTTGTTTTGTAATAATAATATTTATTTAAACTATTATAAAAGTATTAAACCAATTAATTTACTGAAACTTCTTCAATAGTAAATTTTTAAAAATTTAAAGGTGCCTATGCAACTTGCAATATGAAAAAGTATTTAATAAATGTACTACTTCTCAGGTGAATAGATTGAGTTGTGGAGCCAAGTTTAAATTTGATCAGGTCAGAATAGCTGAAGGAAAAATTGTTGCAATCATTGAAGAGGTATTCGTTCCACATTTTATTTAGTCTTTTTTATCATTTTCTTTGTACTACATGTTCAATCCTTTTAGCCCATGGGGCTCGAAGGGGCCCAAGCTCGGCTGTACTACAATAACTATCTATGAGCGGTGCATAGACAGCTATGTGTCCCTATGTTGACTGTACCCAGTGCCTCCTACTACAATCACTATCTGTGAACAGTGCATAGACAGCTATGTGTCTCTATGTTGACTGTACCCAGTGCCTCGTACTACAATCACCATCTATGAACAATGCATAGACATCTATGTGTCTCTATGTTGACTGTACCCAGTGCCTCATACAATAATCACGATCTATGAACAATGCATAGACAGCTATGTGTCTCTATGTTGACTGTACCCAGTGCCTCGTACTACAATCACCATCTATGAACAATACATAGGCAGCTATGTGTCTCTATGTTGACTGTACCCAGTGCCTCGTACTACAATCACCATCTATGAACAATACATAGACATCTGTGTGTCTCTATGTTGACTGTACCCAGTGCCTCAAACTCTTTAATCTGAACATGCGTTATAACCAACAAAACTTAGAGCGCAATCACATGATATTGTTCAAAGTCGTGATCGCAGTGGTGGATTTACTTTAAGACCAAACAAAAACATGTCTTTTGGGTAACAGACCCTAAGGGGCAGCCTAAAGTCACATCATTGAAATTATACGGAAAATATTTCAAAGATTTATTGAGCTTTGATTACTTTTAATAACCGTCCTCGGATGCGCACAAAAATCTCAGTGGTCGCATTTAAAGCTAATTTCATCAAATGGCCACTTCTCCTGGGTGCTTATTTAAAGCTAATTTCATCAAATGGCCACTTCTCCTGGGTGCTCATTTAAAGCTAATTTCATCAAATGGCCACTTCTCCTGGGTGCTCATTTAAAGCTAATTTCATCAAATGGCCACTTCTCCTGGGTGCTCATTTAAAGCTAGTTTCATCAAATGGCCACTTCTCCTGGGTGCTCATTTAAAGCTAGTTTCATCAAATGGCCACTTCTCCTGGGTGCTCATTTAAAGCTAGTTTCATCAAATGGCCACTTCTCCTGGGTGCTCATTTAAAGCTAGTTTCATCAAATGGCCACTTCTCCTGGGTGCTCATTTAAAGCTAGTTTCATCAAATGGCCACTTCTCCTGGGTGCTCATTTAAAGCTAGTTTCATCAAATGGCCACTTCTCCTGGGTGCTCATTTCTGAAAGTTGTATTGATTTCTTTGTTGTTTTTGTTCAGCTCATAATACATTTGAACTGAATAGTTTGCCCCCTGAGTAAGGCTAAGGCAAACTATTCGTTATTTTTATGTAGTCTTATGTTATTCCAGGTGTCACTTTAAGCTTGTTAAATATATTGAATTCCGCCTCTTGGTGACTGTCGCTCTAGTTAATGGCACGTTGTTTTTTTCTTTCTACTTCACTCCTTTTGTTCCACCCAACATTTCTATTTAACTGAGTAAGAATGAAAGACTAAACTTAAATACAGTGAATTTATACGTCCACTATCTCATAATAATGAGTAGTTTGATGGTCAAATAAAATTATGCTTTGCACCTTTTAATCCTTAAAATCCCTTTATTTTCATTGCAGTGCGCTTGGCAGAAAATGAAAGCCCCCCCTTATATAGAAAAAATGTGCCGCCAGGGGCAGATTCCTTTCCCCCCCCCCCCCCCCACTCCCCTTTTCTACACAACTGAATGTATAGGAGCTTTAGATAAAAGGATATGACTAATCAAAATCCTTCCAGATTTGGATACCAGTATTTTAATTATAATAATTATTTTTTCCTCTCTAGTTTATGCTGTTAATAGCATTCTATTCCATAGAAATTTGATTATAAACTAATCTAATTGTTCTCTTATCATTCTACTACAGTACAATAATCTTCAAAAGTACTCAGCACGCAAGAGGGAGACAACATGATGCTGCGTAATCAAATAAAGAAGATTGAGGCACATATGAGATGGCATTCTGTGGTGGATCGGCTTAAAAATCAAGGAATATTTATTAAAAATAAATGTATCAATTATTTTTGTTAAAGTTTTCCCCCAAATTTCCCACTCACGGCTGACAACACATAAAACTTTCACATAACATATTCGTAATACACTTTAATTTGATATTGATTTTTATAAATTACATCATTATATATAATACACAGTAAGTTATCAATAAGTTATCAAGATGTTGGTCAAGAAATGTTTGCATCTAAGTGTTTGTTATTTACCTTCTTTAAAAACAACACAGCTCTTAAAAAGGCCAGTTTTATTCCCACAAGTTTGTTGTGTGTCTTCATGACTTAATCACTTGTTTCAAGATTTCACTAAATATTTAATGATGCCAGTCAACGGCCCTCATCATTGTTGGTTTTTATCTTGCAGGTCCCAGACAAGACTAAACTTGCACTGAAGAGATTGAGGGTGGTGGAGGAGCAGAGCAACTCCCTTGTGCTGGAGAATGAACAGCAACGACAGCGGTACGAGAAATGTCTTGATGAGATAGCCAATCAGGTGGTCCAGGCCTTGTTGGCTCACAAGGTAGCTATCTTAAATTATGAGGGTTTATTTGCCTCATATGTGGCTCGCTTTGTCCGCTAAATACATTTAATAAAATATATCAAATATTTATTGCTTATAATATCGAAATATATTTTATGAGATATTATTTAATTTTAATTTCAATTTTTCTTTTCACCAATGTAAAGTGTATTAAACATCCCACCATTTCTATTCAAGATATTATTGAAGTTTCATTACTACAGATAAAAGGAAAGTGAATTAACAATTGGCCAAATTTGCCCTCCTGCATAAGCAATGGGACATGACTCAATGTGGTAAATGTAAATGTTTAAAACTTATAAAAAATTATTATTTCTCGGTTTTGTTTGAACATTTTGTTCATTGGACATTTCTGATCAATCTATTCGAGAGGTTCAGGTTTGTTTCATTAAAATTTTTATTAACTAAAAAGAAGAAGAAGTCAATGACCAACTATTAAATCAACTTTATGGGGCAACTCCTCTCTCTTTGTCCAAATTATTAAATCAACTTTATGGGGCAACTCCTCTCTCTTTGTCCAAATTATTAAATCAACTTTATGGGGCAACTCCTCTCTCTTTGTCCAAATTATTAAATCAACTTTATGGGGCAACTCCTCTCTCTTTGTCCAAATTATTAAATCAACTTTATGGGGCAACTCCTCTCTCTTTGTCCAAATTATTAAATCAACTTTATGGGGCAACTCCTCTCTCTTTGTCCAAATTATTAAATCAACTTTATGGGGCAACTCCTCTCTCTTTGTCCAAATTATTAAATCAACTTTATGGGGCAACTCCTCTCTCTTTGTCCAAATTATTAAATCAACTTTATGGGGCAACTCCTCTCTCTTTGTCCAAATTATTACATTAACTTTATGGGGCAACTCCTCTTTCTTTGTCCAAATTATTAAATCAACTTTATAGGGCAACTCCTCTCTCTTTGTCCAAATTATTAAATCAACTTTATGGGGCAACTCCTCTCTCTTTGTCCAAATTATTAAATCAACTTTATAGGGCAACTCCTCTCTCTTTGTCCAAATTATTAAATCAACTTTATGGGGCAACTCCTCTCTCTTTGTCCAAATTATTACATTAACTTTATGGGGCAACTCGTATCTCTTTGGCCAAATCATAAAGTTGACTGAAAAAATCCTTCCATTTCATTGCACAACTTATGGGGACAAAACGAATAAATCATATCTTTTTAAAAATATTTTGGAAGAGTCACATCACTCTAACTGCCAAATATTTGAACAGCTTTTCTTATTTATAAATTCCTGTCAAAAATATGTTTTTAAGTATAATCTTTTTATTTTCTTCTAATAGTTAATACAAGAAGAAGCGGTGCTTACAATTTCAGGTCAAGCCGAGATGTATAGAATGATTACATAGCTGAAGTGGACTCATGTCTGAAGGGAAATCTTGTCCCAAATAGACTCTAATCTTGATCATGGACAAGAATGTACCATGTTAGTTCATCTTACATTTTTAACATATTTAAATAGTAAATGTTATAGATTTTTTTTATTCTGTTTTTTTTTTAAACCTTTATTAATATCCTGAAATTGTAATTGCTTTTTAATTGTTTTCTAGATTCAACTATAGAATAAACTTTAAGCAACCACAGATCAACAGCACCAACCATTAACAACAGATCAACCAGCACCAACCATTGTTATCTACATCAAGAGATAAAACAACTGACCAGCTGCTGTTAGCTCCAATTTTTTGAATTTGAATTACTTTCAGGGTTTAAAGTAAATATACATTTTTTAATTTTTTAAAAACAAATTTCAAGTGTAAAGATAAACTATAAAAAATTAAAAGTTAATGCTCTATTTATGTAGACTTCAATCTAAAATTGTTTACCAAATAACTTTTGCTGTGCTGCTTATAGAATTCCAAAACTTAAAATAAATAATCAAAATTAAGTTATGAACAAGCGCCAGACATGTTACTGGACGATATCCTCTGATCTAAAATGTTTTGTTTTTTTATACCTGCAGAATGTCTCAATCAGAAAGACCAAGTATATGATCATTGGAAGGAACTCACTGGATTCTGAGGGACTAAGTAGATCTTGGAGTCAAGTTTTGGAGCTCATTGAAACCAAATAATTTAATTTATTACATTTGAAACTGTTATATATATTTAAGTGTGATTATTAGGCTAATTCAGTGGTTCTCAAACTGTGTGTCCAGACAACCTAGGGGGTCATTTAACAAAATACCAGAAATTTGAGTGGTTTTTAAAAAATGTTAATCTTTGTCATAAATGTAACTTGTTGTAACACATATCATTTTAAATTGAAAAATGAATGGGGGTGCACATTTGCAGATGCTATCAAGGGGTTGCTGTGATTAAAAAAAAAAGTATGAGAACCGCCGCACTAATTTTTAATGTATGAAATTTTCTGTAATTCACTGGAATGTTTTAAAAAATTGTAATCCTCATATGCATATCACATCACTTTTTACAACTGTGGAGCAAGTATTCAATCTATACAATCTAACCCTTCTGCTAGTCTGATAAGATGGCTTTGAATGACTTGAATGACAATCTTTCACTGGTCAAGGAATGCTACTACTGTTGAATGACTGCCTCTTGGGAAGCTTTATACAAGGTCATGTTTCTTCCCACAGTTACCTCTCTTTTTATATTGCACCAGCTTTTTTGGGGTCTTCTGTAGATTGGTGTCCCTGTTCTGTCCGTCTTGGCACTGTCCTGGGAAGAGAGCTTGGTGGTATTCTATGGATATATCCGAGCGATCTCCAGTAACTACCTGCTTTTAATTCATGTGTTTTTTTACCACACTGGCTGCTACACTTGATTGGCATTTCAGTTCTTCAATGCATCGTCTTTGGTCAGAATATTCTGTGGGAGCTTTGTAGACATTTGGTCTGGATAAATTCTAGCTTTCATTGTAATGTGATAGTAGCCTTCCAGCATAGAGGATGATCAAGATATTGTTGCTGTCACAGCTGCCACCTGTTGTGACCTCACTTCCTAGGCACTTACACTCTGTAACATCTCTGAGGGGGTATTGTTAAGTGATTGTGTTCTCCATTTGTGTTTGGTTTTTTCCTCATGACGGGTGTTTTCCTGGTTTTGTTCTTCCTCATGACGGGTGTTTTCCTGGTTTTGTTTTTCCTCATGACGGGTGTTTTCCTGGTTTTGAGCTTAGACACTTTTTGGTCATGAAACCCCACCCTATTATGACGGTTTTAGCCAGTCTACGTGCATGGTCATAAAAATGTAACGTATAAATATCAACTGTGTTTTAAAAATAAAACCAAATAAAACCAAAGCGTACAAAACAAAAGTCATGTTTAAATTAAATTCAAATTTTTTATGAATTCCAAAAAGTGGATGAGGTGTGTGGTTGGACACTAGACTTGTGTTGTCCACTAAAAAGCTGTTGTGGTCATTTTTATTCACAGGAATCTTTTCCCATTTTTAAACTTCCTCCTTTTAGCACGCCTGGTTGTGAAGATAACTTTTTGTTTGGTTTAAATGAAAAAATATGATGGAATGTTTTTATTCAAGCAAATACTATTGAAATGACAATTGCTAAAAATATTTTCTATAGTTTTCTATTATTTGTTAAAGATATTTAGCCCTTCATTCATATTGGCAAAAGAGTGAACAAAATTTATTGCGAAATCAAATTGAATTTAATGATGTTATATGTGTAGAAGATATATTTTTTATGATATTATATGTACAGAAAAAATATTTTATATGATATTATATGTTGAGAATTGGAAAAATTTGCTTTTTGGATATTATAATTATATTTATATATGTGTAGAAAAAATAGTTTTTTCTGATGTCATATGACATGTGCAGAAAAAAATATTTTTGAAATGATTTTAAATGTCCTGTAAAGAATGAATACAACGCAAACACCCTCCTTTCTCTTTAATGTGAATATTCATGAGATTTGTATGTATGTGTACACATATTTTTTGTTTCTTTGTATTGATTGTGGCCATTGATGGAATAGCAACTGCAATACCAAATCCATAATTTCTAATGGGCCACATCTAGTGCATGCTAATTCTGACTTACACACATTCTGTGTTTATTTCATTCCCTGCTTGGTCACATTCCATGTTTTATGTGTTGTGTTCACTTTCGCATCTCATCTAGACTTATTTTATTTGATATATTTGAATTGTACCTTAATTTGGTTTGTAGTAAATTTGAAATGTGTTTTTCGGTCTGATAGCCTCTTATTTCAGGCAGCGATTGTCCAAGACAAGCAGCCATTGACTAGGACAACCATGGTTTCCTACAGGCAATATATTGGACATGTAGGTTTGTGTTCAGTAATGATTAATTTGAGGCAAGGGAAATAATTGGGATTTAATTTATCGCCATATAATAATTTTTTTTGAAAAATGGAAAATAAAAATTATATTTAAAAACGAAGAATTTGCTTTGTTGTTAGTGTCTGCCATGTTTTTGTGGGGAGTGGGTTGCGTCCCTTTGTTCGACAGGGGTGGTTTGGAGTTGTCTCCCCTTTCTATAACATTTTTTTTTGTGTCCCTACTCTATCTTGATTTCATCAGTTTCATTGTATCTTACTATCTTGCCATGGGGGATCCCTTTCCCCCTGTGTCGCAATTGTGGTTTTTATTTAAGTGTGATGATATTCGGGCCCGCGTGTTTTGGCCTCCTCATACTTACCTCCCCGACCTACCAACCCCCGGGTTCCTTGAAAGTATCTTAAAAAGGTAGACGATTGCAACAGGTGTTAGCAAATTTACAACATAAAAACTTAAATCGCTAATATAAAATAAACAAAAGCATATTTATGAGGTATAATACGTATTTTTCGTTACAAACATTTATCTAGTCATTAATATATAATCAGAATATCTTAATTGCATATGCTTATCTACTATATATGCATATAAACTTCGGTTTAATATACGGTTGTGTTATCTTTCTTGTTCCATGCCTTTTTTTTTTCCCCTGATTTTCAACGACACAAAGTTGCAATGCTTATGTCCAATAAAGTCACTTATTTAGAACTAAAACGTTTCATGACATGAAATTGGTCTTGTTCACCAACACTGATACAGCCTCTAAGCTTTAGTAGGTTAAAAAGTACATTTACTCAGAGTATAATTTCGAAATGAAAAAGAAAATATAGTCGACAAAAGGACCAATAAATTCAGGAATTTACCTTTTTTAAATTCTTACGGTGAAAGGGAGGCTGCCGTGTAATTATTTTTTGTTTATTATTATTATTTTTTTTTTTGTGTAATTTAAATTTTATGGTCTATGGGAGGCCACCAAGTATATGTTTACAAATTTTTAAGTTTGCAACAGTTATTTCCCATTTTATCTTAAATCAATTTTTTTAAATTTAATTTTTTCTGTGACAGTTATTTCCCTTTGACCGTAAAAATAATTTGTTTCAAATATTTATTTTCTCGATTATCTCTCTTAGACCGTGATTTAAAAAAATAATAATAAAATATGAAATCTTAAAGCAATGATATATGTCTTTAAGATGCGCAAATTGTCTTTATTTAATTAAGCTGTTTTAAATTGTATCCAAAATCTGGACAATTTTATAAGGCAGTTTTTATTCAACTGCCTGATATTGTTTATTTATCAATAATAGTTTAATTTTTACATAACTATAAAATAAAGATTGGCATATTTGTATTTTCTCCTTATAAAATAACAATAATGTAGGGAATTTATACAAAATTTAGCCCTTTTCATTAAAGCACTTTAAGTTTTAAAAAGTGGTTTGATTATTTTCTAATTTGTTAATTGATAGCTACTAATCACTTACTCAATTATAATTATTATTAATATTTAAAAAGTAAACAGTGAGTTTATGTTGTTTTTCAGTTTTTTTCCTAATCCATGATCTCAAACAAGATGTTGCTTACTTTTAATTTTCACAGCTGGACTTAGCGGCAGGAATGTATTTCACACACATCTTACTGATGAATTAATGATTTTTATCAAGTAGATGTTTCACAATAAAAAACTTATTAGAACTGACTTTAACCATCATAACTTATTGGTAGATAGGATAACCACTGCTCAGTATATATATATATATATATTAAATTAAGGGTTTCCCAAGCAGTACTGTGTACTGCAATACTGGGATAGTCCCTCTTCAAAGCCAGACCTAGCGACTCTCTTATTTTTTTCTTCCCATTGTCCTGACCCCGGCTGTAAATCAAGTCATATATCACGTACCTCCCACGGGTTGGGTAACCCAGTGGGATAAGAACAGACACTACATCCTGATCTAAGCCAAAAGTCAGAGAAGCTATCGGATTAATATGGGCTTATTCGGGGGCTCTCTCATTCTAATTTGTTGTTCCGATTGTCCTGACACCGGCTGTAAATCAAGTGATATATCACCACCTCCCACGGGTTGGGTAACCCTAAGGGATAAGAAAAGACACTACATTCTAACCTAGGTCAAAAGTCAGAGAAGCTACCGGTATCGGATTTTTTCTGGTCTTACTCAGCCGGCTGTTAAAAGGCTGTTGAGTATTTTTTTCCAGGTGGGGGTTGGGTAGGATCATAGCAACTATATTTATATATCAAAGTAGCTTGACAGATTGTAAATCATTAACCATCCAAATGTTCCTTTTCATTTGTCTTTTTCTAAATTTAGTCTTAAACACACTACATTCATTGATTAATAAAAGCAGAGTTTAAAGTTATGGAATGCACACAACCTCTAATGCAAAAGATGACATAATTAAAGTTAGTATCAAATAAAACAATTAATGAAGTGATTGAAAATGTCCCAGCCTTATTTTTCCATTAGGTCGAAAAAGTTTGATGGTTAAAACATCCAACATACCACAACTATTGAGAACAAAGTAAATAAAAACAACCAAAACAAATTAATTAGTAATCTTATTATTTTATTTTGTCATTCACATCAAACATGCAAAAGAAACATTGGAAAACTTGTTTATTTGTGGATGGCAATTATTCTACTTCCCAATAACAACTGATCAAATAAAATTAAACATCTCTTTCATCTATAAATCAAAACCAGCATTGGCTACCCATATACATTTGTTACATTTAGTTAAATTATAAACAACTGTTTTACGTTTTAAATGTTAACTGAGAATTGTTTAAACTACCCTAACCTGAGAGTAATTTTTATAAAATCACTTATGTTGATAAACCAGTACAGAAATTTGATGAAAATATGGCATGGTAAAAATTGCATGTGTAGGTATATTTAAAACATAAACAATGAATTATATTATATGATTGAAAACCTCCTCATGTCTTAAAATTAACTGTAACAATATCTTGTATTTCCTTTGAACACATTCTTTACAACCAATAGATTTGATCTTTCACAAATGCCTTTTACTACATAAAAATGACTGCTAAATCAGGAGTTAATAAAACCAGTTAAGTAAAATAAGAAATTTTGGTTATTGAATAAATTATACAATATCAGGCTGTTTACTTGAGATTTGTGCTCATATAATAACAAGAAGCAAAGGAGATGAGAAAATATTCCACACAGCACAGCAACATCTACTGTTAAATTGACATCATGTTGTAGTTTTTTCAGATGCTCTCAAATCTAGAATAGTAGGGACAAAACCAGACTTTAAGATAAAGCCATGACATGGTCTATAGTAAATATATGTTAAATATTTAATTTTTTTGTCATGTAGGAATAAATGTTTATAATTTCAATGTTTTTTAGTTTTTAAAGTACATTTAATTTTTTTAAAATGTACATACTTCTTAAAAAATTTAAAGAATTAGGATTACAAATTGAAGCTAACATCAAATGGTGAGGAGTCAGTTGTCCATTGGATCTAGAACGTGTTTTTGATGGGTGATCCACTGGATCTAAAAGTGGTTATTGATGGGTCATCCATTGAATCAAATCAGTGGTTGTTGATGGGCCATCAATAATTGTAGCTGCCCGTAGTTGTTAATCATGCCATCTATTGTTGAAGCTAGAAATAGAAAACAATTTTGAAATTACATTTGAAGATATAAATAAAATATAATTATAACAAAATAAAAAAATACTGTTTCTATTGAAATATATTTTTAAAATTAAAACAAGTTTTACAATTTTGTGTTATCAAAGCTGACCTAAAATTACCCATTCTTGACCATTACCAAGCCAAGAACCCACTTCAGATATAGATATCTGATGACCAAGCCAAGAGCTCACTTCTGACAAAGATATCTGCTAACAATGTATACAACTTGTAGTATTACATTTCCTTAAAAAAATAACTGTTAGAAGAAAAAAAAAGGGACATATTTTTACAATGTGTTTATTGAAACTATTATCTATATTTTAAAAGTTGTTAATATGTCTGTTCAAGCAGTTCAAGTGGTGTTCTTCCCAGCAAATAAAAAGAAGGAATTATGTTTTAATTTTGTCCCAAAAGATTTTTTAAAACAAATATTTCAAATCAAATATTTCACGACTTTCTATCCAAGTGATTGAATGAATGACCATCAAGTTTTAATAAATTCTTTACATTATTGTTAGGGAGATCTTTCCAATTCTAATTCCAATTTTTACTGATACATAAAAGTTTAAACTATTAATTTATTAAAGTTCTCTGTTAAAAATATTTTTTTCTATCTTTGATTGTTATTGTGAACTATTATAAATGCCATACATTTTCACAACATTAATTAAAACTTTTAAAAGATAATATGTAGTAAGTTTGCGCCATTGATTTAAAGTTTGGTTCCTTTAAAATCTATAATTTCATATTTTATGACTATTTTTTGACAGTTTTTTGTTAATGATCGCTTTATTTGTTAAAGATCGGTTAGTTTGTTCATAAACATCGCTTAGTTGGTTGTTAAAAATCGTTTCTTTTGTTTTTTAAGATCGCTTAGTTTGTTCTTAAAGATGGCTTAGTTTTTGTTTAAAGATCTTTTAGTTTTTGTTTAAAGATCTTTTAGTTTGTTATTAAAGATCATTTAGTTTGTTCAAAAAGATCGCTAAGTTTGTGTTATTATAAGATCGTATAGTTTGTTCATAAAGATCGCTTGGTTTGTTCTTAAAGATCATTGATTTTGTTAAATATAGCTTAGTTGTTCTTAAAGATCATTCAGTTTGTTCTTAAAGATCATTTAGTTTGTTTTTATATATCTTTTCGTTTGTTATTAAAAATCGTTTAGTTTGTTCTTAAAGATCGCTTATTTTGTTATTGAAGATCGCTTAGTTTTTTCATAATGATCGCTTAGTTTGTTCTTATAGATAATTGATTTTGTACCTTGAGATCGATTTGTATGTTCTTAAAGATCGGTTGGTTTGTTCCTAAAGAAAATTTAGTTTTCTGTTAAAGATCGCTTAGTTTATTCTTATAAATTATTTAGTTTACTATTAAAGATCATTTGTTTTGTTCTTAAAGATCATTTAGTTTGTTCTTAAAAATCACTAAGTTTGTTCTTTAAGATCATTTAGTTTCTTATTAAAGATTGCTTAGATTGTTCTTAAAGATCGCTTAGTTAGTTTTAAAGATCGTTTAGTTTGTTCTTAAATGTCGCTTAGTTTGTTGTTAAATATCGTTTAGTTTGTTCTCAAAGATCGCTTAATTTTTTTTTAAAAGATCGTTTTATTTGTTTTTAAAGATCACTTTATTTGTTTTTATAGATCGTTTAGTTTGTTCTTAAAGATCGCTTAATTTGTTCTTAAAGGTCGTTTAGTTTGTTCTTAAATGTCGATTAGTTTGTTGTTAATTGTTTCTTAAGTGTAAATGATTTATTTAAGTAATCAAAATAAAAAAATCTGAGCTAACAGCAACTGGTGAGTTGTTTTATCCCTTGATAACAACGGTTGGTGCTGGCTGATCTGCTGTTGTAGCTAACAATGGTTGGTGCTGGTTGATCTGTCCATTCTATAGTTGAAACTATAAAACAATTTAAAAGCAATTAAAATTTCAGAACATTAATAAAGGTTTAAAAAACAGCATATAATTTATACATATAAAAATGTTCTATTTATATATGTTAAAAATGTAAGATGAACTAACCTGGTACATTCTTGTCCATGATTAAGATTAGAGTCTATTTCAGAGAAGATTTCCCTTCAGACAAAAGTCCGATTCAGCTATATAATCAATCTATACATCTAGGCTTGACTTGTAAGCACAGCTTCTTCTTGTATGAACTATTAGAAGAAAATAAAAAGATTATACTTAAAAAACATATTTTTGACAAGAATTTTTATTTGAAATGTATTTGATTGTGCTCATAGGCAGTCAATGTGGTGTGCTTCCTCCAAAAATTTTTTTAAACATATGATTTATAAGATTTGTCCCAATAAGTTGTACAATGAAATAGAATTTTTTTCCCTTAAAGTTGAGTTAATGATTGGCCAAATAGGTCATTGACTCCTGACACCTTTTTCTTTTAAAATTATTTTTTTATTAAATGATCAGAAATTTAAAATGTCCAATTAATAAAATATTCATACATAACCAACAAATAATAACTTCAAATAAGTTTTAATTGCCCAAAAAATTATCAGTTAATTTTCCCAAAATTTTAAATGTGTCAAATTAAATAGAGAAAGATGAAAAAGCCTTGGCAAATACAATCTCTCCATATATGTAAAGAAAGAGCTAAAGTAGATGTGTAACTCTCATTGAATAGCTTGAAAAATAAAATGTCCAAGAAGTGCACCAGGCAGTGTGCAAATTTGTGTTCAGTATGGATAGTCAACTTCAGCTATTATAATTAAAGGCTATTCTGTTAATAACCTGATTTTTTATGTGATTATTACAATTCATTCATTTTTGTATTAAATACAAATTGAAATAACAATGAAATAGTTTAATTTATATTTGTTAAACTAAAAATTGAAAATTTTAAATATATCGATATTTTAAGCAATTAATAGATGATATATTTTATTAAATGTATTAAACCGACAAGTGGAGCTACATTTGAGGTGAAGAAACCCACATTTTTAAGATAGCTACCTTATGAGCCAACAAGGCCTGGATTACCTGATTGGCCATCTCATCGAGACATTTCTTGTACCTCTGTCGTTGCTATTCATTCTCCAACATGAGGGAGCCGCTCTCTGCCTCCACCATCTTTAATCTCTCCAGTGAAAGTTTAGTCTTGTCTCGGACCTGCAAGATAAACAATGATAAGGGCTGTAAACTGCAACAATTAATAATTAGTGAAATCTTAAAACAAGTGATTAAGTTATAAACAGTTTTTGTAAAAAGATATAACAGTCTGACACACAACAAATTTGTTGAAATAAAACTGGCTATTTTAAGATCTATGTTGACAGTTGATGATGGGTTCTGGATGATTTTTACAAAAAGGTAAATAAAAAAATATTAAATTACAACATATCTTGGCCAACATTGTACTTATTTTGTATTTGATAGAAATTTTATAATGAATTATAAATTATATAATCAATATCAAATTAAAATTAATTAAAAATATGAAATGTGAAAGTTTTATGTGTTGTAAGTCGTGATTGTAAATTTTTATTTTTGGGAAAACTTAACAAAAATAATTTATAAATATACTTTTTAATAAATGTTCTTTGCTTGCTAAGAATCCCATCTCAAGTGCCTAAATCTTCTTTATTTGATTTCTCAGCATCATGTTGTCTCCCTCTAGTGTGCTGAGTATTATTAAAGTTTAGTGTACTGTAAAGTAGAATTAAAAGAGAACAATGAGATCAGTTTATTACCAAATTTCTATGGACTTAAAAGCTATGAACATAAACTAGAGAGGCAAAAATTATTATTATTAAAATATTTGAATTCAAATCAGGAAGGCTTTTGATTAGTAATATCCTTTCCATCTAAAGATCCTATACATGCAGTGGCGTAGAAAAGGTGTGCAAGGGTGGAAGAGTCTGCCATGGCAGGATTTTTTGTCCATCTAGGGGTGTGCTGCATTTTCTGCCAAGACAAATGCAGTGAAAATAAAAGTATTTTAGGGAATAAAAGGCATAAAGCATAATTTTGTTTGACCATCAAATTCTACTCATTATGAGATAGTGGAGCTACAAATTCAGTGTATTTAAGTTTAGTCTTTTATTCTGAGACAGTTAAATAGAAATATTGGGTGGAACAAAAGGAGTGAAGTAGAAAAAAATAAAAGCCATTAATTAGAGCAATAGTCATCTAAAGGGGGAATTGGTTGATATTTTCTTTTGATGACACAGGATGACATGAAATACGGACTGTCTGCTCAAATAGTGGACCCCTGGCAACCTTAGAGTGAGAGGTTATGCGGTTATGCGTACCCAGGTCCCTTTTCTTAAGTTATATTATAGACTAAATTCTATTCAGATGTCATATGTGGTAGTTTATTTTAGTTAAACTGAAGAAGTGAGTTTACAAACATATAGTCATTATACTCCATTCAATCATCTTTCATTTGATACCAAATTTTGTCTTACATACACTACAAATACTACAATATTTTTTAATAAACCCAAACTCTCACTTCTGATACCCGGGTCCGAATAGCTGCAGCCAAATTTTGTCTCTGGCGTATATCTTCAAAAACTGATTTCTAAACATGTATCCATATACCGGTAATATAGAACCTGCGTGGATGGACACAGAAAAAAGTCATACATCATACAGAGTGCGCTCTTTTGAAGCTATTGACTAATTAAAATTAACTACTATTAACTATTCTGCACTCAAGCGCGCCTGTATTGTGGAACAGTTTGCCTCAATCTTTGAGGGACATTGAAAATGATAAAAAGTCATTTAAGAACCATTTAGCCTAAATAAAGACTTTTTGGGAAATTCACAGATGAGATACCATGATTTTTTTCCAATGGCCGCCATCTAGGTTAAAAAGACCAGTTAATTCTGGTCACTAAATCTATCTAAGTAACTGTATCCTTAAACCTAACCAGAACCACTAAATTTAAATGTATCTCTAAACCTAACCTGAACCCAAAACTTATCCCGGACCTGGGTTTTCACCCTATCGGAACCAGGGTGCTATCTCTTCACATTAGTGTCATTAGCCCCTAAATTTAACCTAAATTTAAATTGAATGTATCATTGTATATATTATAATTATATATTATTAATTATATATAATTTTGTATCCCTAAAAAAAATGCCTAAAAACTTAAACATAATCTGAACCCTAGTTCACGGCAACTTTAATAAACGTCGTGGCATCCTATCCCAGTTTTAGTCGATTTTGACTTTTTTCTTTAAATAGCTTTTAGGACATCTCAGCGCTGTGAGCAAGGTAGAATAGCATGGACGAGTGCTATAAAAGTACTCAATCAATCAATATCCAAATTTTGCCTTCCAACTTTCGTCTGAGAGAAGTCAGAGTGACCGGTATTCTTCAGTGAATAGAGTTTAAGTTTAAGGCTGAAAGTTATTTATCTTTAGAAAAGGACACAGAAGAACGACAAAGCCCGACATATACCGAAAGCCACCATTCGCGGTTCGTCACAGAAATGTACCACACGCAGTCTGCGACTTTATACGGCCCGCGAAGAAACTTACAGCTGTCACTCACTGTTGGTTGTTATTAATTTGTTACACTTAAATTTAAATATATTGCAGGGGGGCTCGTATATTTAAGGTCCTAAGTTTTGATGTGGAAAAAAATTAACTATAAAAAAATAAATTTTTTAATGCGCGGGGTCCATCTAGACACAAAACGCCTAAAATAAAAGTCCTAAACCTTCTTTATAAAACCGAAAGTGAAGGTTAGGGAGGGGCTAAGACCAAGGCTAAAGTCAAGTTAAAACTCTATTAGAGTATTAGACATTATATTGACCACTTTTTAAAAATAAGACATTCACAATTAGAACCTAAGATCAGTTATAAACACGGTATATTATTATGCAGTCGTAGTAAAGACTTCTCACACATTTGTTAAAATTAAATTGCCCTACTTCTGCTTTACTTCACTGTTTACTGTCTTATACTTATTAATATTTAAGTGACTTAAGTATTTACAATACATACATTTTATAATTCCCACGTTGCAACATTGTCTAAGTCTATGTTATGGTCCATGGTGCAAGTAATGCTTCTCAACCTTCTTAATGCCGTGGTCGCGACCCACTATTATACAGTTCCTCATGTTGTGGCGACCCCCAATCATAAAAATTATGTTCGTTTCTACTTCATAAAAATGTTTCCCGACGGTCTTAGGCGACCCCTGCGTAAGGGTCGTTCGACCCCCAAAGTGTATAAATGATTTATCGATAACTCAGTATACTATTACTACTAATACTATGACTATTATACACTATAATTATAAAAAAAGAATAGGTTATAATGTAACATCTGAAAATAAATTAGATTTAGTTACCAAAATGTTTGGCTAATTAATATAATATATATTAATAATGATATGCTTTAAATGGTCATCTTCAAGTATCCTGTAGAAGGAAACGTTTTTAAAATCAACGTAAAGACAATATGATATCATCTGATATGTTTTCATGGTCAATTTTATTTATGATCATGAGCTGATGTCCTGATTGGTCGCTGCTCAATGGTGAAATTATTTTTCTAATGTCTCACGTCTAAGTCTAATGAAATGCATCTGCTGAAAATTTCATTAATCTAGGAATCTAGGTCCAGAAACATCATTAAAATTAAATAACAATTTAAATTCATGTCACGGGATCCAGATTTTTTTGGACTGAAGAATTTTTATGATCTTCAACAGTTAAATTTAAATAAATATAATATTCAATTTTGTGTGTGCTGAATCTAAGAATGGGGGAAAAAAAAGGGGGAGGGGGAAGAAGCTTTTAAACATCACACTTACGGTGTAAAAAAAAAAATTAAATTTATATCCACAACTGTGTATATTTTTCATTCTATATTTGCAGTGTAACAAATAGCAGTAACAATGACCCCACAACATGGATTAAGACATCTTTCAATTAGATTTATGCAAGGTGTGTGTCAATTACCAGAACCAAAGTGGATTCCTTCATGCAGAACACTGAATGCAATTAGATGTTTATCATCATCAAGTGTCTCTGTTATTGATCTTCGCAGTGATACACTTACAAAGCCTACCCAAAAGATGAGGGAAGCCATGAAAAATGCAGTTGTTGGAGATGATGTATTTGGAGAAGACCCAACAGTAAATGGTATGAATCTAAATAACTTTTTTTTAAATGTCACCTCAACTATAAAAGTGAAATTTTAAAAAAACATTTACTTACCTTTCTAATATCATACTGAATAGTCTTCACTTCATCCTTATTTATTAGCACTTAAAGCTTTAAAAAGTTCAAATATTTTTTCTTCACATCTAATTTCAGCATTATAAAGTTGATTTTACATTACCATTAGATAAATAAAGGCACAGAAAGATTTTTAAAAATAATTTTTTCAATGTGCTGAAATGACTTAAATACATTTTTACATGCAATATATAAATATTTTTAGAGCTCCAAGATGTCTGTGCCAGTGTTTTAGGAAAAGAGGCCTCTTTGCTTGTTCCAACATGTACAATGGCAAATACTGCCTCAGGTAAAATGTGAAGAACTTTACTGTACGTGGAGTATATTTTAATTAATTTTTCCTAAAGCCATTAGGACATTTTGATATTGGATGGCATAATTTGACAAAATCACAGTCTTCTGCCCCCCCAAAAATATCCTTGAAAACTTTGTGCTATTTATTTACAGTCCTTGTTCATTGCAGTGGAAGATTTCAAGAGGTCATACTGGGAGAAGATTCTCACATGCATATGTATGAACTAGCAGGACTTGCCCAGGTTAGTTGGGGATTGTTGTTTTTCAAAAAAATTAATCTTCACCTGTTTTTCTTTTCTTAATTAGAAACTTATTCAAATTCAATGTACACATAATTCAAAACCTGTTTGAATACAATGCTATATTTAAAAAAAGTAAGCTTCAGCATTATCGAGACACCAAAGTCTTTAAAAAGCATGGCCAGCAGGAATAACATGTCAAAACAATTCTGACGACGCAGTCCCACTTGAAGTCTTGGAAACTGATGCTACATGCCAGATTAAAATTTAAGATAATATGAAACCAAATGAGAGAAAGGACTGAATTTGAGAAGAGAAATTACGGCTTTACTATTAAAATAAATTTGGCAATTCATAAACAAAACAAATAAATGTAGTGTTTCTATTAAGGGGAAAAGCGTAAACCTTCCACAGTCCGATCTTAGTGTCTTAAAAATGTGTGAATGTTGGAATGGGTTATTTTTGCAAGACAAGCCTAAAATCTGTAGGCGATGCACTATTGTGTCGCAACACGCATTTTGGAAAACTCTGCATTAGGCAGAAGGGAAATAAAAAGCTGTAAAAATTTTTATCAAAATATCTTGAGCAGCTTATTAATATGAATACTAATTTTCAGTTGGGTGGCATTCAAGGAAGAAGTATAAGAAATCTACCAGATGGCTCTATGGACCTTGAAGAGATTGAAGCTAAAATTCGACCCGTTGATGATGTGCATCAGCCATGGACGAAAGCAATTTGCCTTGAAAACACACATAACAGATGCGGCGGTAAAGTCTTGACAATGGATTATGTAAAGAAGGTAAACCCCCCCCCCCCACCCCCCCCCCATAGTTTTGAATATTATTGTCATAAAGTTGTAAGGAATTCAAAAACTTATTCAAGAAATGGAAATAATTACATTTCTAAAATTAATATAATACTAGTGATACTAGCAGCTGTCATTCAAATGTGAAAAAAAAAATATTTACTCACCTGAAAATCTTGTTTTTGTGTGTTTGTGTTAAAGGTCAAGGACCTTGCCAAGAAACATGGCCTTGTTGTACACTTAGATGGTGCTCGCTTGTTCAATGCCGCCACTGTTTTAAAAGTGCCACCGTCAGAGATTACACAACATGCAGATTCAGTTTCAGTCGCTTTTAGTAAAGTAAGTTAACTTTAAAAAAAAATAAACATACCGGTATATAGTAATTTTCAAGTCTGTCAACTCAACTTTCATTTCTCTTTAAAATAACTAATAGTTACTTTCAGCTTCCAATCTTCAATTTTCAAAACCTCAAAATAAAATAAAAATTATTTCTAGACCTTTTGTTAAGGCAACTGAGATGCACCAGCCTCTTCCATACTAAGTAGAACCAATAGGTTTGTGGGCTTGATTTGGGCCGCTTTGTGTTCAATAAAGTTTATCGGGTTTGATAAATTTGGATATGGATGACGGTCTTAAAAAAAAAAGAAGAGCTCCCCACTTCTAAAGAATAATTAAATCCAATGATTTTTTTTCTCATCAGGGTTTATGTTGTCCTCTGGGTTCAATAATGGCTGGTTCCAAAGACTTCATAGACTTGTAAGTTAGGCTGCATTATGTCCTACTTTGAGACATCCATATGTAGTCCCAAAGAAATTTATTTAAGACTTCATAGACTTGTAAGTTAGGCTGCATTATGTCCTACTTTGAGACATCCATATGGTCTCCCAAAGAAATTTATTTAAGACTTCATAGACTTGTAAGTTAGGCTGCATTATGTCCTTCTTTGAGACATCCATATGTAGTCCCAAAGAAATTTATTTAAGACTTCATAGACTTGTAAGTTAGGCTGCATTATATCCTACTTTGAGACATCCATATGTAGTCCCAAAGAAATTTATTTAAGACTTCAACTGACAGGCAATACATTGTTGCATTTTTGAGGCAATAAGGGATGTCGTCTGGCCCCTTCCCCTTTCCCGGTATTTGTTTTGGGAAAACATATGAAAATACATTTTTTTAAAAATGTTTTAATACAGGTATAATGTTGCAATATAAGTGTTTTTAGTGATACACCCCTCCGCCCCCCCCCCCCCCCCCNGCTCTTGGTGGTGGGTTGAGACAAGCCGGTGTCATAGCTGCCCCCATGTTAGTTGCCCTTGAGGACATGGTGCCAAGACTTTGGGAAGACCATGATAAAGCATACAGGATTGCCCAGGGTAAGTTAAAGAGTAAATTTTGAAGATAAGTCCCGCCCCCCCCCCTGCCCCCCCTTAGATAGGTAGATCATTCTTTGGAAGGTTAAAAAAAACAAACTTATTTAAAAAAAAAAAAGAACATTATTTTTGTTCCTCAGTTTAGAGTGAGCTAGAAATACACAAAGAGTAGACTCTATGAGGATGCATCAGTGTTGGCCAATCTTGTTTGGTTTTTATAATGCATGAATTCCTTACAATGCAAAAATTATTATTATTATTATAAGTGGTTTTATATAGTGTGGTACCCCAGCCTAGGGCTGGGCTCCCCACGCTGTGCATACAATTTAACAAACATAATCAAGAACTTAAAAAATAAATTAACATACATTGATTAAATTTAAAAAAACAAATGTAAATTAACATACCTTCTTTCTATTGGTTCATTGGCAATGTGTTAAGTGCTCATCTTGGCACTCAATACAAAAATGCATTGAACTTTTTAATCGATTTTCAAAAAAAATCAGTTTTGAACAGACATGGAAAAATAACATCTGAAAAGAAAATTTAAACAATGATTAATCAGCAATTAATTTCTAATAATGTTTTTTTTATTTTTGGTATGGAGTACGGATGTTAGAGCTGACAATTATTATTATACTATACATTTTTTAAATTACTACATTTTGGTTCAACTAAATGCAGAATAATTTACAATATGCACAAGATTAATAGTTACTCCATGGATGAAACATTACACACAGTTAAGTTTAGTGCTGCATGTGCGTGACCATGGCGATGGTGTGATAATTGATGCTTTTACGGTTTTTACATCTAAATTGTATGTTTTTCTTGAGATGCATTGTTGTGTATTTGGTCATTAAAAAAAGAAAAAAAGGTACCCTCCAAAATCATTTTTCAATGTTTATGAAATAAAGAATAACCAAGGATACAGCAACTGGCTGGCCAAAATGTGAAAAGCTTTTGGACACATTTCTGAGGTCTTAGGTGACCACCATCTTTTTGAGACATCAATTTGCTTCATGCGTTATAAAGAAATTAATAACGAAATATACATTTCATCAGTTCATTTAAATCGTTTCATGAAAACACTCCAATAAATCTATTCGTACCCTTCAATCTAGGTATTGATGGTATGAAAGGCAACTCTGTGTGCAGCGTCGACTTGGCGGGCGTCCATTCCAACATCGTTATGATAGAAATGCTTGGGAGAATCTCAGCTTCTCAGTTTTCTCTCAGGATGAAGGAGGTATTTATGTAACAGCTATACATGTTATACTTACAGTACTGTAGTTATCATTATGGTATTTTTTAACATTTTTTGACAAAGCAAAATGTCTTAGAGCTTGTGTCTATTTTATAGGTTTATTCACAATAAAATTTATTTACTTCCTTTTTACAAAAAATAGATTTCAGACAAAGAAAGAAATTCCTTAAAGCAGTCCATCTCAGTTTTGATGATGCCCTTTTCCAGCACTAAAGTTCGCTATGTCACCCACAATGACGTCAACGATGATGACATACAGAAAGTTATTACAAAGATTCAGTATGTTATTGAGGAGTTCTCCTCCTAGTGGCACGTAGTCTGCTGGTGTGGTGGTGATTGTCTTGAATTATTTTAAAATTAACACCAGACGTGTGGTGTGTATAAAAAGCTGCGTGTCAGGTGATTGAGTAAATAATTTTAGTTCTTTTATTTAATAGACATTATTTAATTGGGAACATGTCAGATTAGTTTATGAAATGAGGCAATTGTTGTTTGGTTGTATTTGAAAGCTGATAAGCGGCAGTAGAACTCTCTGTCTGGTATATGTCTTCATATAATGATTTGTTTTGTCGCATATGTTATGGTGCGGGTATGGTGAATTGTATTTTTGCAAAGAATTATTTAAACAGATATAGAGTTTTAAAAAAATAATTAAAAAAAGTCATTTAACATGTATGCATTTAAAATACCATGATGAATTTGAATGAATGATAAGAGCCACGGGGGACATCTTCCGGAGGTTCCAAGCGCAGGAGAGTATTGATTGGCCCCTGGGTCCGGAGAGGTTTGAAAGTGTGGTGCAATAACTGCTTATTGTGTGCATTTTATGAGGAGTGGTGCAACCCTGAAATCCTTTTGATATGTGCATGGTGTGGTGAGTGCATGGTGTGGTGAGTGCATGGTGTGGTGAGTGCATGGTGTGGTGATTTGTTAAATATTCCTGATATAACTATTTTAAGATGACGTAATAAAATTGGGCAGCTGGTGACAATGTTGTGCTTTAAATGAAGTAAGAACGTTTCCAGTCCAAAGTGTGTACACTAGCCTTAAGTCGCTGCACGCACTGCTGCGCCCACCAGGTTTGATTCTGTATTGTGACCACCTTATACTTTTAGCGTGAAAACTGTATTAAAAACTTGGATCAATTGTGCCATTCTCCTCAGACATAGAATCTAAATTTAAAATTGGCGTCACACATGGATCCTGCCCCAATTTTCAAAATTGTAATATTAACGAGGTCCTTGGAGTCAAGGCTGTAGTGTCTTTTTATACACTTATTATACATTTTATTCATCATACAATAATTTTAGTGTCCTACAGAAATGAAAATTAATAGTTTCTTTTTTGAAGTATTTATTTTTTTAATCTGAAAAGGTGTGTTAACACTCCCATGTATTTGATGTGTGTCTGGTTTTTTTCCCAATGTAACTGTGATCTTAAAACATTTTCATTCAAGACATTATTACCCTAGTCATTTAATGTAACTAATGTTTTTTTTTCCCTTAATGACTTTGTTGGATACTATCATATTTGGAGAATGAGAAATGGATGGTCTGGTTGCAGGTACAACCCCCCCCCCCCCGGCTCACATAACATCAGTCATGCCAATAAAAGAAAAATTTCTAGTAATTCTTTTCTTTCTTATATGGTTTTTCGATGTCTGTGAAATTTATTTGAAAATATCTCTGACAGTCCAGTAGACTCCATGACCTAATGAAAGATTAGACTCCATGACTTAAAGGTCCAGTTGACTCCATGACTTAACAAGCCAGTAGGCTCCATGACTTAACAGGCCAGTAGACTCCATGACTTAACAGTCTAGTAGACTGCATGACTTAACAGTCCAGTTTAAACTTTTGTCTTGATGTGAATTACTCCCTCCATAAATTTACTCTGAGTTAAACATTTTGACTGACCTTGACTTTGAAATTCAACTCCACGTGTATCTTTAATGACAGGTGTTGTGTGATGGACAGGTGTTGTGTGATGGACAGGTGTTGTGTGATGGACAGGTGTTGTGTGATGGACAGGTGTTGTGTGATGGACAGGTGTTGTGTGATGGACAGGTGTTGTGTGATGGAAAGATGACAGGTGTTGTGTGATGGACAGATGACAGGTGTTGTGTGATGGACAGGTGTTGTGTGATGGACAGGTGTTGTGTGATGGACAGGTGTTGTGTGATGGAAAGATGACAGGTGTTGTGTGATGGACAGGTGTTGTGTGATGGACAGGTGTTGTGTGATGGAAAGATGACAGGTGTTGTGTGATGGAAAGATGACAGGTGTTGTGTGATGGACAAATGACAGTTGTTGTGTGATGGAAAGGTGCCAGGTGTTGTGTGATGGACAGATGCCATTGAATTAAAGTTACATCTGATGCTTACAACTTTAGCCCGTGGTTCGGCCGGGGGGGGGGGGTCATATGTGTGACCACGGTGATTGGTGTTATGATACTTCTATTTTTTGATGTGATGTTTTTCTTGGGATGCATTTGGTCATTAAACAAATACTCCTCAATATCATTTTCTCAAAGTTTATGAAATAAAGAATTATCAAAGAGACAGGAAGTGCTGGCTAAAATGTTTAAAGTTTTTGGAAACATTACTGAGTCCTTAGGAAACCACCATCAGGTTAGATCAGTTTGAGTAATCAAATTGCTTCATGCGTTATAAAAAGAAATTACTAATGAAAAGTCCCTCGAGCTGCCAAATCGACCAGCTGGGTGGACGCTCAAAGTAATTATACATGCATCAGAAGAAAATCCACTCTTTCAGAGAAAAAGAAAAGAGAAAATCTTCATTTAATAAATTCCCTTTCCCAACTGGAATAGAATGGACCAGATATTTTACTGGTTCTGTCCACGTATTTTCGGATTACATCTTCAATCAGGAATCAAATTAACGGAACGTAACTTCACGCAACATTCATCTGCTTTCATTTCACATGATGATCTTTAGCATCGAATACATCCGAATATCTGTGAAATATACCCGGTCACACCAGTACCGAGCTTCATCGAAGGTCCTATTCCATGGGTCCTCAAACTTTTTAAACAGGGGGCCCGCATCTGTGCCCGCAGACACTGTCGGGGCCGGATCAGCATCCCTCAAACACAGTCGTAAGGCCCGTATGCAAGCTGCACTTATCTTATTTGATGTGAAGCACACACAAAATAAAATATATATATATATATATATATAATGCTTAAAATTAACTTTGTTTTTAAGGGGTTATTTCATTACAATCCTTATGATAAAAGTGAAAATGTAAAACAATCGCACCCTATTTCTTGAACAGGTTTCCGCTGCGTTGTTAAACACACTATGGTGCAGATCTCCACATTAGCGTGCCATTATATTGGGCGCATCGAACAAACATTGTCAGATTGTTCATTGGATCTAACAATTCGCTTTAATCTCTTCACTAACCCTGCTATATTTTTTGGGGGGTTGTTTATATATAAATCTATATCATACCAGGTAACCGGACTGTTACAATCGGTATTGCGTCACCGAGGAATCTCCAGCGACCTTTCCAATCATCCGTCTGAGTTGGTGTTTCCCCAGGAATGCAGCCAATCGCATCATAGTAAGCCCTCATTTCAGAATTTGGGCTATATATTTTTTTTTTTCATTACTGTTCTGTTATGACGCTGGGAACAGTCTTTTTTTTCCTGGCAGCAATCCGAACACAAATTATTGCCAGAGTATTTCCCAACACCTGACCTCAAGCTCGGTGCTAAAAAGCCTCAAATGACGACCGAAGTCCTCCTCCATTTCCTATCAGGATGGCTCCGTACAGCTACTTTTGTTAACAAGTGTAACTGATCTATAGCTGTCGTAGTTGTGTTACACCGATGCTACTATATTGCCGCTTCGGCTCCACCGACGTAAGGAAGACACGCACGTTGGACACTGAGTATTATAATTCTAGGCCAAAAATCAATACCAATTCGCGCCGAGGATATAACAGGTAGGTGAAATTTACTTGTTCATTTTTTTTTCAGAAGCAAAAGAGGAAAGATGTGAATCGACACGACTGATACCACTGGGTAAATCTGTTGTGTGTGTTGTTGTTGTTGTTTTGTTTTTTTTAAATTTGTCAGCGGTTCCGCAAAAGAGTTGGGATTATTATTAAAGGTGTCCCTGAACCGCTGGGCGTAGAAAGAGGGGTGGGGGTGTGTGGGACAAGGGGGCCGATTCGCTTCAGGGTTACTCATTTAGGGCGCCCTGAGCAGTCCCCTTCATTTGGTTACCGGAAATTTGATCGAAAGAAATTTCGTGGACGGTAAATTGATCGACGGTAATTTGATCGACCGGAAATTTGGTCGAATCTTTTTTTCAGTTCACACGTTAAGTTAAGATTTTCGTCAAATTTCTTTTTGAACGCACTATACTATATAGTAAAACAAAATAATGCGTTCAAAAAGACATTTGAAGCAAAATTTAAACGTAAAAACGGAGAGAAAAAAAAGATTCGACCATATTTCCGTTCGATCAAATTACCGTCGATCAATTTACCGTCGACGAAATTTCTTTCGATCGAATTTCCGGATACGACTTCATTTTCATTAAATGGATCATTTTTTTAAAAAATATGGATTCTGCATGCGTTGAGGTTGTCATTAGTCAGGGGTGGCACAATCAAGGTCCGCCCCGGGCGTCACAAACTCTAGCGGCTCCACTGCTCTGAAGGGCGTCGTCTTTAACTGTGTGTCTTTGGTCGAGCAATCTTTTCTGTATCATCCTTTTCGCGTCACTTAAAAGATCTAGACACTTGTCTACCGGACGTCATGTTGTTCATAATGACCATTTCATTATCTCAGAAGTCTCCCGTGCACTCCCAAAATGTTCAATGCATTATAAATTATTTTTGATGCGCTGTCCGATGCTAAAGACAAATGAGCTGACAAGGGATCCAATTTGTTTTGTTTATGGGTGGTGGACTTGATTTGATCTCGAGTGTACTTTTTAATGACGCAATGTTGAGTACTAATGGGCATTTCTTTTGGCGTCTCCGTGCATAACAAGTTCTATCATAACCATTTCCCCCAAGATGAGCTATAGATAAAATTGAGAACTTTTGAAAAAGTGATAATGTGTTACACAATTTAAGATCTTTCAGTGCGCATACCATAAGTGCATATTATAAGGGCACAATGTAAGTGCACGTGACACCATCGATTATCAACGAATCGAGATCGTTTGTATTTTGTTGAAACTTGTCACCTTTGTGACATCGTTTTGCGGGTAAAAAAAAATAATTATATAACAATTGTTAAAGAGAAAGTCGAAAAGGATTTAGGCCTAGATTAACATTTATAAGAGGCACTGCATTTTAATCAATTTTAAAGTTATCTAAAGCAGAGGCGTAGCGAGGGTGTTTGGGCGCCCGGGGACAAGATTCGCGCCCGGGGACAAGATCCATTTTAAAGCGCCCATTTTTCTTTTTTTTTTCAACTCACAAGCCCATTATTTTAATCAATAAAATAATATCATATCACATTTTGGCGCACCTAACTAGCTGGCGCTCGGGGACGTCTGTCCCCCTACCCCGCCCCCCCCTCGCTACGCCTCTGATCTACAGAAAAGTTTCAGCAGTTTGAAATGCCAAACTAACCATTCAATGTACTGAACTTATCGCGGATTTATAGTGGTTCAACTTTCCTCAAATCGATCAAACATGAATACATTGCATGATCACTTTTGTCAATGTCTCCTCCTATCTTCTCAACATAATTCTACCACTCTTTTAACTGTATAAACACGCGACCAGTTTAAATAGCCATAAAATATCTATAGAACTTTTCTACATCGCATTACTTCACTTTAAAAAAAAAAAATTTTTTTTTTTTTCCCTTCTTTTTTTTTTTCGGGGGGGTTCGTTCAACCTGTTTAATGATGTTAGCAGCGCTTTTTTTTTGTGTCGGAACTATTTTTCGACTGAACTATTAAAAAAAAGAAATCCTTTATTGATATAATAAGGGAGACAATTAAAAAAAATCAAATTAAAGAAGTATACAATTATAGAAGAACCTCACTATTTAATAACAACTGTACGATAAATAAAGGAATTACATAATAATATCCAGCTCAAGGGAATCTAATAGTCCACTGACATGCTCTCAGATTAAGTGTAGAATGGTGCAAAACTAAATATGGTTATGCGCAAAAAATACATCTCTGAATTTTGAATTCATTACTTTCGCGCGGGAGCCTTCGGCGCCCTCGAGATCTGCTTTCCGCACCCCCTATCAAAGCAATAGTAAAGGGGCGAGACTAAGCCAGGGCGCGCGGAACCTGAATGAGTTCAGTAAAGTATACCCGTGTGCATGGGCGCCCGCAGGTAGTGGCAAGGTGGGGCACTTGCCCCCCCCCCCCACTGGATTGATTGGATAAAAAAATTTTAGACAAAGATAGACAAAAAATGTATTAAAGTAAAGAGAAAATAAAGAGAAAGTAATTAAGCTGATGTCCTGTCCGTTCGTTCACCATACAAATACGCTACAGTAAATTAAAACTATATTAAAACATTACTAAAAAAATTTTGCCCCCCCCCTGGAAAGTTCATCGATTTTTTTGCCCTACCCCCCCTAGAAAGTTTTCCATGAGCGTTGTATATGTAAAGTGTTTTATATGTTAAGCGTTATCTATGTAATGAGTTTCATGTTCTATCCTAGTTTAATATCTTCCATTTAATCAATTAAGAAAATGTGATGTAAAGACCATTAACAAGTTTGAACTTATTCTGGGTGCAATAGGAACTGTCAAATATGTCATCTATTTTTTCATTGAGTTTCGCTGTTGCTACCGTTGTTCGCGTTTTTTCTACATACAAATACAAATTAAGCGCGCTTTGCAAGTGACGACTAAAAACTACCGAATATTTTTAATGTGTTTCATTTGGATAAAACCCAGAGATTTATTTTTCTATTTTTTAAAACTCAGTAATTTAATGTTCTGTTTAAAAAAAAAACCAGAGATTTAATGTTCTATTTAATAAAACCCAGAGATTTAATGTTCTATTTTTATAAAACCCGGAGATTTAATGTTCTATTAATTATAAAACCCGGAGATTTAATGTTCTATTTTATAAAACCCAGAGATTGAATGTTCTATTTTATAAAACCCAGAGATTTAATGTTCTATTTTTATAAAACCCGGAGATTTAATGTTCTATTTTTATAAAACCCAGAGATTTAATGTTCTATTTTTATAAAACCCGGAGATTTAATGTTCTATTTTTATAAAACCCGGAGATTTAATGTTCTATTTTTATAAAACCCGGAGATTTAATGTTCTATTTTATAAAACCCAGAAATTTAATGTTCTATTTTTATAAAACCCGGAGATTTAATGTTCTATTTTATAAAAATTAGAGATTTAATGTTCTATTTTTATAAAACCCGGAGATTTAATGTTCTATTTTTATAAAACCCGGAGATTTAATGTTCTATTTTATAAAAACCAGAGATTTAATGTTCTATTTTTATAAAACCCGGAGATTGAATGTTCTATTTTATAAAACCCAGAGATTTAATGTTCTATTTTTATAAAACCCGGAGATTGAATGTTACATTTTACGTCGATAAAACTCGATAGCAGGGGGCAGCAACTTTTGTTGATTTTGAAACTCATCCAGCGTTTCGAAATATCAATGCTGAAATGAGATGACCTTGGTCTTTAAAGTGTGTGGTCTGTGGCGTGTGGTTGGCGTGTGGTCTGTGGCGTGTGGTTGGCGTGTGGTCTGTGTCGGGTGGTTGGCGTGTGGTTGGCGGGTGGGTGGCGTGTGGTTGGATAAACCAGGAAGATTAACTTCATGATGTGGTTAAAATGCAAAAACAAACAAACAAGGAAACAATAAATGAATTCTGTTTTGAAAAAATGGAGTTGGTTAGTGTGGGGGGTGGGGGGTGTAGAAAACAATGGTGGGAGGGTGGGTGGTTGGTGCAGTCTGTTCTCGGCTTTTTTGGGTAGACACTAGTTCATTAACAAATACGTGGCTGTGTGGACACCTATGATTGTTAGCCGCCTGGGTCAACGCCTATAGACAGACATAAAGAGAAAGACCAGACACAGTGGCGTCACTAGGAGGCTATGGACCGCACCGGGTGACACCCTCACTGGGGGGTGACACCAAATGAAAAATTTGACAGAGCCTGCTCGAAATCGTTTTGCTAACATATCTGAGGTATCAACGGGACTAGCGCCTTTAGTCCCCTCTTAAGATCAGAAGGGAAGCTGAAGTTTGTGATGCTCGAAGTGGGTCATGATTTAGAAAGACATTAGAAATAAATTCGTACGTTAGTTCCCTTTTTATATCTTGTATTTTGGAATCATGTTCGACAACTCACCTTGCCTATATTATAACTCACTGACCAGGTTTCTGCTCACCTTGCCTGTCACACACTGACAAGGTGTCTGCTGGGCATGCCTGTCACACACTGACCAGGTGTCTGGTGACCTGGCTATAACACACTCACCAGAAGTCTGCTTACCTGGCCTATCGCACACTAACTGTGATAATCCACGATGGGAAAGAGGAAATGAAAGAAGTGTTTGAAGAATATCCCCGACAGTACAGTGGTGGTTTGGACATAATGATGTGCCGAGCTGAAGGTTACGATAACAATGCTCTGCCGCCAGGATGTCTGGAACTCACGAAGTCGTACAAGCCCTAGTACTACCATGTCTGGGATTCAAGGAGTCGTACAAGCCCTAGTACTACCATGTCTGGGATTCAAGGAGTCGTACAAGCCCTGGTACTACCATGTCTGGGATTCAAGGAGTCGTACAAGCCCTGGTACTAACATGTCTGGGATTCAAGGAGTCGTACAAGCCCTGGTACTACCATGTCTGGGATTCAAGGAGTCGTACAAGCCCTGGTACTACCATGTCTGGGATTCAAGGAGTCGTACAAGCCCTGGTACTACCATGTCTGGGATTCAAGAAGTCGTAAAAGCTTTATTACCACCATGTCTGGAACTCACGTAGGCGTACAAGCCCTAGTACTACCATGTCTGGAACTCATGGAGGTGTACAAGCCCTAGTACTCCCATGTCTGGAACTCACATAGGCGTACAAGCCCTAGTAGTACCATGTCTGGAACTTATGGAGGTGTACAAGCCCTAGTACTCCCATGTCTGGAACTCACATTGGCGTACTAACCCTAGTACTCCCATGTCTGGAACTTATGGAGGTGTACACGCCCTAGTACTCCCATGTCTGGAACTCACATTGGCGTACAAGCCCTAGTACTACCATGTCTGGAACTCATGGAGGTGTACAATCCCTAGTACTCCCATGTCTGGAACTCACATAGGCGTACAAGCCCTAGTAGTACCATGTCTGGAACTCACATTGGCGTACAAGCCCTAGTACTCCCATGTCTGGAACTCACATTGGCGTACAAGCCCTAGTACTACCTTGTCTGGAACTCTTAGGGGCGTACAAGTCCTACTGAAAAGAAAGGACAAAAAAAACTATTTTTGGCTCATTTATTTAATCTGTGTGGTCAGAATTCTTTTGCTGAAAAAGTTAAATTTGAAACCTTTTTTGATTCTTTTGAGGGTATTTTTCCTTTGTTTTCTGCCTTTACTCATAGATCAGATGTTTGATTGAACACAATGGAGTGTCTGTTGGATCGGATATTTGAATTGAACACGTGGGAATGTCTTTTAGATCGCATATTTGAATTGAACTCGTTGGAATGTCTTTTAGATCGGATATTTGAATTGAACACGTTGAAATGTCTTTTAGATCGGATATTTGAATTGAACACGATGGAATGTCTTTTAGATCGGATATTTGAATTGAACACGTTGGAATGTCTTTTAGATCGGATATTTGAATTGAACACGATGGAATGTCTTTTAGATCGGATATTTGAATTGAACACGTTGAAATGTCTTTTAGATCGGATATTTGAATTGAACACGATGGAATGTCTTTTAGATCGGATATTTGAATTGAACACGTTGAAATGTCTTTTAGATCGGATATTTGAATTGAACACGATGGAATGTCTTGTAGATCGGATGTTTGAATTGAACACGTTGGAATGTCTTTTAGATCGGATATTTGAATTGAACACGTTGGAAGGTCTTTTAGATCGGATATTTGAATTGAACACGATGGAATGTCTTGTAGATCGGATGTTTGAATTGAACACGATGGAATGTCTTGTAGATCGGATATTTGAATTGAACACGTTGGAATGTCTTTTAGATCGGATATTTGAATTGAACACGATGGAATGTCTTGTAGATCTGATATTTGAATTGAACACGTTGGAATGTCTTTTAGATCGGATATTTGAATTGAACACGATGGAATGTCCTTTAGATCGGATATTTGAATTGAACACGATGGAATGTCTTGTAGATCGGATGTTTGAATTAAACGCATTTGAATATCGGTGAAAAGATTATCAACAGCTCACTGGAGTGCTCTTCATACTGCAATAAGCCAGTGAAAGACAAGTTTGATAAATGTCTGGCGGCGACTGAAGCACTATTGTTTCGGGGACTGTCATGAGCATTGGGACGCACAGTGTGCAGCCACAAAGTCTTTTGTATGATGTCTGTGATTTCCCATAAATCTGGTATATTTGACCTCATGTATACTTAGGCAAGTTAAACTTACTAGGCAATACCTGCAGACATCTTACTAGGCAATACCTGCAAACATCTTACTCAGAAATACCTGCAGACATCTTACCACGCATTACCTGCAGACACCTTGCTAGGCAATACCTGCAGACACCTTAGCAGGCAATACCTACATCTTACTAGGAGATACCTGCAGATATCTAACCAGGTGATACCTGCAGACTAAAGGGTTTAATTTTAATTCTTGGTGGCCAACGCAGAAATGCTACAGACTTTTTTTTCTGCACGAGAATCACATACTTTTTATGGACGAGAATCCCAGACTTTTTATGAACGAGAATCGCAGACTTTTTCTGGGCGAGAATCACATACTTTTTCTAAACGAGAATCACAGACTTTTTCTGGATGAGAATCACAGACTTTTTCTGGACGAGAATCACATTCCAATAGAAGAGAAGGCAACGGAGCAAATAATTTCAACATTAGACCGCGAGAGGAGCTTTTCAGAGCTGACTTTTAAAGAACTAGTTTTCAATCTACCGTGAAAAAGTTCAAGCTTGTCTTTCTAGTCAATCAAGCGTGATAAGGTGACATTTTTTTTTATTTTGTTAAAGTGATTAACAGATTTGCATATTTGAAGAACGTGAAAGTTAAGTTTCAACTATTAAGTTTAATATTTCAATGTAAAAAAAAAATTTAAAAAATAAAATAAAAAGTAATTTTGTTGTATTTTCAATACGATGCTACATTAAATGTTAAGTTGTTTTCTTTGCCTTTTGTTGCTTTATGACAACAAATAAAACTAGAATCGATTCTGTATTATCTAGTTTTGAGATACTCGATGCTGGCCCGAGGTGGGGGTCGGGATAAACATGGGTGGGATGGCACCATGAGTTAACAACACCGAGTCTCATCAATCCCAGTTACGCCTGATGAGCAGCCGCGGTCCTCAAACTATGGTACGCGGGATAGATCCGGTCCACCAGGGGTCCTTAAAAAGATCCGCTTGGCCACGGTACGGGTAGACATGCAAATATGGATCTGGACATTGACTATTTGATTTGTCCAAAGCCAAGCCCACGAAGCCCTTCAGGCACAAGAGGCCCATCAGGCCCAAGAAGCCCATCAGGCCCACGAGGCCCAACGGCCCATCAGGTCCACGAGGCCCATTAGGCCAATCAGGCAACAGAGGCCCATTAGGCCTCTTGTGCTAGATTAACAGTTCTGATATAGACAAGTTTAGAAGTGTTGATAAGACAAGTTTAGAAGAGTTTATAGAGACAAATTCAGAAATGTTGATATAGACATGTGAAAAGATGTGTTTATACAGATATGTGTAAAAGTGTTTATACAGAAGTGTTTAGAAGTGTTTATAGATAAAACTTTAGAAGTGTTGATATAGACAAGTTCAGATGAGTTGATATAGACAAATTCAGATGTGTTGATATATTCAAGTTTAGATGTGTTGATATTGACAAGTTTAGATGTGTTGATATAGACAAGTTTAGATGTGTTGATATTGACAAGTTTAGATGTGTTGATTTATTCACGTTTAGATGTGTTGATATAGACAAGTTTAGATGTGTTGATATTAACAAGTTTAGATGTGTTGATATTGTCAAGTTTAGATGTGTTGATATAGACAAGTTTAGATGTGTTGATATTGACAAGTTTAGATGTGTTGATATATTCAAGTTTAGATGTGTTGATATTGACAAGTTCAGATGTGTTGATATAGACAAGCTCAGATGTGTTGATATAGACAAGTTTAGATGTGCTGATATATTCAAGTTTAGATGTGTTGATATATTCAAGTTTAGATTGTTGATATAGACAAGTTTAGATGTGTTGATATAGACAAGTTTAGATCTGTTGATATAGACAAGTTTAGATGTGTTGATATATTCAAGTTTAGATGTGTTAATATTGACAAGTTTAGATGTGTTGATATAGACAAGTTTAGATGTGTTGATATTGACAAGTTTAGATGTGTTGATATATTCAAGTTTAGATGTGTTGATATTGACAAGTTCAGATGTGTTGATATAGACAAGTTCAGATGTGTTGATATAGACAAGTGTAGATCTGTTGATATAGACAAGTTTAGATGTGTTGATATATTCAAGTTTAGATGTGTTGATATTGACAAGTTTAGATGTGTTGATATAGACAAGCTAAGATGTGTTGATATAGACAAGTTCAGATGTGTTGATATATTCAAGTTTAGATGTGTTGATATATTCAAGTTTAGATTGTTGATATAGACAAGTTTAGATGTGTTGATATAGACAAGTTTAGATGTGTTGATTTAGACAAGTTTAGATCTGTTGATATATTCAAGTTTAGATCTGTTGATATAGTCAAATTTAACTGTGTTGATATATTCAAGTTTAGATCTGTTGATATAGTCAAATTTAACTGTGTTGATATAGAAACGTTTAGATGTGTTGATATAGTCAAATTTAACTGTGTTGATATAGAAACGTTTAGATGTGTTGATATAGTCAAATTTAACTGTGTTGATATAGAAACGTTTAGATGTGTTGATATAGTCAAATTTAACTGTGTTGATATAGAAACGTTTAGATGTGTTGATATAGTCAAATTTAACTGTGTTGATATAGAAACGTTTAGATGTGTTGATATAGTCAAATTTAACTGTGTTGATATAGAAACGTTTAGATGTGTTGATATAGTCAAATTTAACTGTGTTGATATAGAAACGTTTAGATGTGTTGATATAGTCAAATTTAACTGTGTTGATATAGAAACGTTTAGATGTGTTGATATAGTCAAATTTAACTGTGTTGATATAGAAACGTTTAGATGTGTTGATATAGTCAAATTTAACTGTGTTGATATAGAAACGTTTAGATGTGTTGATATAGTCAAATTTAACTGTGTTGATATAGAAACGTTTAGATGTGTTGATATAGTCAAATTTAACTGTGTTGATATAGAAACGTTTAGATGTGTTGATATAGTCAAATTTNGCTGTTTTTGGTGAGCTGGCTGTGTTTGGTGAGCTGGCTGTGTTTGGTGAGCTGGCTGTGTTTGGTGAGCTGGCTGTTTTTGGTGAGCTGGCTGTGTTTGGCGTGCTGGCTGTGTTTGGTGAGCTGGCTGTGTTTGGTGAGCTGGATGTTTTTGGTGAGCTGGCTGTGTTTGGTGAGCTGGCTGTGTTTGGTGAGCTGGCTGTGTTTGGTGAGCTGGCTGTTTTTGGTGAGATGGATGTGTTTTGTGAGCTGGCTGTGTTTGGTGTGCTGGCTGTGTTTGGTGAGCTGGCTGTCTTGGTGAGTTCTTTTTGGTGTGTGTGGTTTGGGGGGAGGGGGTGCTGTGAGTTCGCTATATATAAATTTAATGTTTCGTTTAATTAAGAGGAAAATATAGCTTGTGTCTCCATTCCATTACCTTTAGTTTCGAACCCAATAAACTTCATTTAGCAACAATATATTCATGTAGCCAACATATACTTCATTTAGCAACAATATATTCATGTAGCCAACATATAATTCATTTAGCAACAATATATTCATGTAGCCAACATATACTTCATTTAGCAACAATATATTCATATAGCCTATATATACTTCATTTAGCAACAATATATTCATATAGCCAACATATACTTCATTTAGCAAAAATATTCATATAGCTAACATATACTTCATTTAGCAACAATATATTCATATAGCCAACATATACTTCATTTAGCACAATATATAATTCATATTGCCTACATATACTTCATATAAATAGAGCCTACTAATTCTTCATATAGCCAACATATGCTTCATATAGTCAACATATACTTCATGTAGCAAACATATACTTCATGTAGCCTAAATACACTTTATATTGCCTAAGTATAATTTATATTTCTTAAATAAACTTCATATTGGCTACATTTCCCTCAATATCCTCTACGCCCATTTGTCAGATTCAAATTATTTAACTACCGACTCGTTGCCCTGATGAACATTCTGAAAACCAAAGCCAAGACGTTGTTATGACTGAAAACTGAAACAAGAGCAATAAAAGATCTACATGGACACAGAAATAAATTATGTTCAATAAATGAGTTTTAAAATATTAAGAAAACCCATTTTTTTTAGAATACATTTTTTCTTAAAAATTACATTTTTTATTGAAGATATTACCATTTCGGGTGAAAGTTCAAAGAACCCAGATTACAAGAGTCATTTGAATAACCGGTTTAACGAACTGATTTTTTCTAATATCAGGTGAATGAATCCTCCCACTGTTTACACCTGACCAGTCTGACGTAAAATGGGGTCATACATCCAGGCCAGTCTCCAGTAAAATGGGGTCATCCATCCAGACCAGTCTCCCGTAAAATGGGGTCATGCATCCAGACCAGTCTCCCGTAAAATGGGGTCATACATCCAGACCATTCTCACGTAAAATGGGGTCATGCATCCAGACCAGTCTCCAGTAAAATCGGGTCATCCATCCAGACAAGCCTCCCGTAAAATGGGGTCATGCCTCCAGACCA
>CAXITT010000685.1:282649-294032 GCA_964033795.1 Lymnaea stagnalis | reverse complement strand
AAGTAACATGGGGTCATGCATCCAGACCAGTCTTTAGTAACATTGGGTCATGCATCCAGAGCAGTCTCCCATAAATGGGGTCATGCATCCAGACCAGTCTCCCGTAAAATGGGTTCATGCATCCAGGGCCAGTCTCCCGAAACATAAGGTCATGTATAAGGACCAGACCTTAGTAACATGGGGTCATGCATCCAGACCAGTCTCGCGTAAAATAGCGTCATGCTTCCAGACCAGTCTCCAGTAAAATGGGGTCATCCATCCAGACCAGTCTCCCGTAAAATGGGGTCATGCATCCAGACCAGTCTCCAGTAAAATGGGGTCATACATCCAGACCAGTCTCCCGTAAAATGGGGTCATCCATCCAGACCAGTCTCCCGTAAAATGGGGTCATCCATCCAGACCAGTCTCCAGTAAAATGGGGTCATACATCCAGACCAGTCTCCCGTAAAATGGGGTCATCCATCCAGACCAGTCTCCAGTAAAATGGGGTCATACATCCAGACCAGTCTCCTGTAAAACGGGGTCATACATCAAGACAAGTCTCCCGTAAAATGGGGTCATCCATCCAGACAATTCTCCCGTAAAATGGGGTCATACATCCAGACCAGTCTCCCGTAAAATGGGGTCATGCATCCAGGCCATTCTCCCTTAAAATGGGGTCATGCATCCAGACCTGTCTCCCGAAACATGGGGTCATGCATCAAGACCAGTCTCCCGAAAATGGGGTCATCCATCCAGACCATTCTCCCGTAAAATGGGGTCATCCATCCAGACCAGTCTCCCGTAAAATGGGGTCATGCATCCAGGCCATTCTCCCTTAAAATGGGGTCATGCATCCAGACCAGTCTCCCGAAACATGGGGTCATGCATTAGGAGCAGACTCCAGTAACATGGGGTCATGCATCCAGACCAGTTTTTAGTAACATGGGGTCATGCATCCAGACCAGTCTCCCGTAACATGTGGTCATGCATCCAGACCAGTCTCCCGTAAAATGGGGTCATGCATCAAGGCCAGTCTCCCTTAACATGGTGTCATGCATCAGGAACAGACTCAAGTAACATGGGGTCATGCATCCAGACCAGTCTTTAGTAACATTGGGTCATGCATCCAGAGCAGTCTCCCATAAATGAGGTCATGCATCCAGACCAGTCTCCCGTAAAATGGGTTCATGCATCCAGGGCCAGTCTCCCGAACATGGGGTCATGTATAAGGACCAGACCTTAGTAACATGGGGTCATGCATCCAGACCAGTCTCCCGTAAAATAGGGTGATGCATCCAGACCAGTCTTCTGTAATATGTGGTCATGCATCCAGACCAGTCTCCCGTAAAATGGGGTCATCCATCCAGACCAGTCTCCCGTAAAATGGGGTCATGCATCCAGACCAGTCTCCAGTAAAATGGGGTCATACATCCAGACCAGTCTCCCGTAAAATGGGGTCATCCATCCAGACCAGTCTCCCGTAAAATGGGGTCATACATCCAGACCAGTCTCCCGTAAAATGGGGTCATGCATCCAGACCAGTCTCCCGAAACATGGGGTCATGCATCAGGAGCAGACTCCAGTAACATGGGGTCATGCATCCAGACCAGTCTTTAGTAACATGGGGTCATGCATCCAGACCAGTCTCCCGTAACATGTGGTCATGCATCCAGACCAGTCTCCCGTAAAATGGGGTCATGCATCAAGGCCAGTCTCCCTTAACATGGTGTCATGCATCAGGAACAGACTCAAGTAACATGGGGTCATGCATCCAGACCAGTCTTTAGTAACATTGGGTCATGCATCCAGAGCAGTCTCCCATAAATGGGGTCATGCATCCAGACCAGTCTCCCGTAAAATGGGTTCATGCATCCAGGGCCAGTCTCCCGAAACATAGGGTCATGTATAAGGACCAGACCTTAGTAACATGGGGTCATGCATCCAGACCAGTCTCCCGTAAAATAGCGTCATGCATCCAGACCAGTCTTCTGTAATATGTGGTCATGCATCCAGACCAGTCTCCCGTAAAATGGGGTCATGTATCCAGACCAGTCTCCCTTAACATGGAGTCATGCATGAGAACCAGTCTCTCGTAACATTGGGGTCATGCATCAAGGCCAGTCTCCCTTAACATGGTGTCATGCATCAGGACCAGACTCAAGTAACATGGGGTCATGCATCCAGACCAGTGTTTAGTAACATGGAGTCATGCATCCAGGCCAGTCTTTAGTAACATGGGGTCATGCATCCAGGCCAGTCTTTAGTAACATGGGGGTCATGCATCTAGGCCAGTCTCCAGTAACATGGAGCCATGCATCCAGGCCAGTCTCTAGTAACATGGGGTCATGCAACCCTATAGGCCATAGGCTACCTATATGGCTTAACTCATGTCTGATATGAAATCTCAAGCACAGACCACGTGATCAGCTGACCCACCGCCACTACAAACCCCCATCTCCATCCCGAGGTACAGGATAACTGCATTAACTCTCTCATGATTTTAATTACACGGGATTTATATGCAAAGTGCGTGAAATAATCAGTGAGTAAATAATCAGTGAGTAAGTAATCAGTCAGTAAATAATCAGTCAGTAAATAATAAGTGAGTAAATAATCACTGAGTAAATAATCAGTGAGTAAGTAATCAGTCAGTAAATAATCAGTGAGTAAATAATCACTGAGTAAATAATCACTGAGTAAATAATCCATGAGCAAATAATCAGTGAGTTTTCTCTTAAGGGTAGAGCGTTTAAGGGTCGTCCATTAATTACGTCAACAGTTTTTAAGCAATTTTTGACCCCTGTCAACAACTGTCAAACTTTCAATGATTCCCACTATTTAATCATGTTAACATTTTGTACCCCCGCCTCCCCCCCCCAAAAAAAAATATATATATTTATATTAAAAAAAAATTATATTACATATAAATTTATAAATACATTATACTTTGTGCTGATCTATTTTAATGACACAAAATTGTAGGAAAAACATTTCATTACATCTTTAGCTTGTTAATAATAAAAAAAGTTAAAAAGTTTTTACACTTAAATTTTATAATGCAGAATCAATTGAAAGGTTGTTCAAGATTAAATGTTATTGTTTGTGGTAAAACTATGAATATTGTCAGTAAAGCTGACAATTATAGAATAGTTTCTAGCTGCTAATCATTTTCCCAAGGTGTAGCCAGGTTTGCCATATCGTAACAATGGCATCAGGGACATCATTTGGGTAGAGCAGGGGGACATTTGCCCCCCACCCCATAATTTGCAGATTTTATTTAAATTGATATGTACTGTGGCGCCTCCAGTAATAATTAACAAGTCGACCAAGTTTTGGTTTTGCCCCCCGCCCCCAGAAAAAACAACAACATGAAATGACGCCCCTGGTGGGCATAGTCTATAGTAGCTGATTTATATTTTTCATCTTGCGGCACTGTTCCTAACTAACCAGTCAGCACTTAAAATAAAAGCAATATTTGGCGCGAGCAAAAATTGCGATTAGCCCTCTCTATCTCCTTGCAGCTGCTCGCATTGATCCTTTTTGAATTCTTTTTTTTTTTTTTTTTTTTTGAGGAGCAGGTGCTAATTTCTTGTGCTCAAGAGCGTACTGTCGGTGCTGTTCAACATGACTTTTAAATATTTTTGTTTCATATTTGAGGGCCCACGATCATTTTGGCTCCTGGTTTGAATTCAGAGTTAGCCTTCTCTTAAATGAGTGGCCTTCCAAGGCTAACGAGTCCCATCCACTCGGGGATTGAACTCCAGACCACCATTTGGAGTGAGTCAGTTTAAATCACTCGGCCACCCAGCACCCTTGTGATGCAAAATAGATGTTACAGATTTTGCAAATCCGTTCAAGCAGCAATGTTATCATTGTTACTCACTTTACATTCCCCTAATTCTCAAAATATCCCATTCCTACCCTATCAATATCATTTATCTTGACTGAACATGACCCTTGAAAATTGCCCTCGCTCCATACCAGCAACATAATCTACAGGTGAAGAGAGGCCAACTTTTGACTTCTCTTGCACTAACAAAGTGTGCTAACATTGTGACCAGCCATCTGCAGTGCACACAGACAGACACATTAAATAAATCTTGTATTGTTAAACGTTTAAAAATTATATGACTATTTACACTGATTTACACTTATAAATTTTTTTTAAAATAATGTAATAACCAGTCAATTTTTAAGATTAAAATTTTAATAGAACTCATCTAAACCCCCTCCCTCCCCCCTTGTCAACAACTGTCAAACATTTCCAAACCCCCCTCCCCCCTCCTATTTTGTTGACGTAATTAATGGACGCCCCTTTAGATGCCACTAGACACACAACATAATCAATGGACGTCCCTTTAGATGCCACTAGACATACAACATAATCAATGGACGTCCCTTTAGATGCCACTAGACACACAACATAATCAATGGACGTCCCTTTAGATGCCACTAGACACACAACATAATCAATGGACGTTCCTTTAGATGCCACTAGACACACAACATAATCAATGGACGTTCCTTTAGATGCCACTAGACACACAACATAATCAATGGACGTTCCTTTAGATGCCACTAGACACACAACATAATCAATGGACGCCCCTTTAGATGCCACTAGACACACAACATAATCAATGGACGTTCTTTTAGATGCCACTAGACACACAACATAATCAATGGACATCCCTTTAGATGTCACTAGACACACAACATAATCAATGGACGCCCCTGGACATCCTTTCATCATGGAAAAATAATCTCCTCATCAAGGGCGTAGACAAAAAAAAAAGATGCAGATGCGGGGTGAGGCAAACTGAAGAAGCGCCCCGGGCGGAACAGTGTTTAACTACACCACCATCACCCAAAATTATCAACGCATCCTTTGATGTCTCTCCTCCTCTGTAGTAACATTGAGTCAGTAAAATTTTCGCGTCATGACGTCATATAACACTATATTTATCCGTCATTTAAGAACAGTTCACTAAAGAGCGTCGACTCTGGAGTATATTTCAAGCCCTACAAAATTAACAACAGCCCTTTTTGAAAAAAAAATAAATAAAAATCCTTATTTCTGCCATGGATGAAGACATGAAATAGGTCGTTAGTTTCGTGACCAGAACCACATTCGCAGATAGCGTCATCTAAATCAAACTTAATGAATAGAGACAGGGAGGCATCATTGTTTTGGAACAAATTGCAAGTTTAAAAAGACAACAAAACAACAAACCAATCCTTTAATTGCAGGAGAGTGAGAGAGTGGAGGGCATCATTGGTTTAAAGAAATAATTAGAACAGTAATGACCGAAGTCTGCCGTGGGCAATATTTGCCTAACGCCTGCTTTCCTCCTGTGGTTGTTTCAACCTCGGTGCAGACTCCTTGTTGCCCGGGGCTGTCCCGCCGCCGAGACGGATCAAATAATCGATTTTCAATCAAGCCGGTCCAGACTTAGATGACCACAAGTTTGTGTTGATCGCGGCTGCTCGGTACCCGATACTACAAATAACACCGATACCGTTACACGGTAGCCGATACTCAAACACAACGCGATACCCTTCACCCCGTCACCGATACTTGACAAAACTTAATCTCAGCTGACTGGAGGGTGACGTCACAGTGACGTGTCGCATTGGAGATGAAAAGCAAGACGACGAGACGCTGGAAATGGGGTGGAAGTCTGGGAGGGGAACTTTTTACCGCCCCCCCCCACCCTAAGTTGTTCCCCCCTCTTTCACGACTCTCCCAAAATGAAACAATTTACAATTTTACCAGGTACTCAATGTGTCTGTTGTGGATTTTTCTTCCCCCCCCCCCCTTTTTTTTTTGTTTTTTTTTTTTGGGGGGGGTTGATGGAAGCTTTTATGAGAAAAACAAAGCAGTCATTTAAAAAAATTAGCATTATTTATATATTTTTTAAACATAGTTTTCTCGGAAAGAAATCACACTACCAACTTTAATACAGAAACTTCCGGTCGATGTTAAACCTCACCAGGGGGAGCTACTTGTGTGATAATGATGAAGCCTGGGTTAAACATATACATGGGGACAACGGCTGCCTTTGATTTTAATATGAACACAGACATCATTGCACAACTTCCACATTGAATGTAGGGAATAGATTGCTGTGTAGCATAAGTAGATTGGTGTGTATTATAAGTAGATTGGTGTGTATTATAAGTAGATTGGTGTGTATTATAAGTAGATTGGTGTGTATTATAAGTAGATTGGTGTGTATTATAAGTAGATTGGTGTGTAGTATAATTAGATTGGTGTGTAGTATAATTAGATTGGTGTGTAGTATAAGTAGATTGGTGTGTAGTATAATTAGATTGGTGTGTAGTATAATTAGATTGGTGTGTAGTATAAGTAGATTGGTGTGTAGTATAAGTAGATTAGTGTGTAGTATAAGTAGTTTGGTGTGTAGTATAAGTTGATTGGTGTGTAGTATAAGTAGATTGGTGTGTAGTATAAGTAGATTGGTGTGTATTATAAGTAGATTGGTGTGTAGTATAAGTAGATTGGTGTGTAGTATAAGTAGATTGGTGTGTATTAAAAGTCTTAGTTTGTGATGAGACTAGCAAGTGTTGTTTTCCGCATGTCACGGATGAGTTTGTTGAGTGAAGACAGTCTGATGTCACGGATGAGTTTGTTGAGTGAAGATAGTCTAATGTCACGGATGAGTTTGTTGAGTGAAGACAGTCTAATGTCACGGATGAGTTTGTTGAGTGAAGACAGTCTAATGTCACGGATGAGTTTGTTGAGTGAAGACAGTCTGATGTCACGGATGAGTTTGTTGAGTGAAGACAGTCTAATGTCACGGATGAGTTTGTTGAGTGAAGACAGTCTGATGTCACGGATGAGTTTGTTGAGTGAAGACAGTCTGTCAAAGCTCGTGACGTGGCATTGAAGAGGAATGAATGGTTACAGGAACGGAACGTAAGGGCATTTGCATGCACCCCATACAGTCTACACCCCATACAGCCTACCACCCCACACAAGTCTACACCTCACACAGTCTACACCCCACACAGTCTACACCCCACACAGTCTACACCCCACACACAGTCTACACCCCATACAGTCTACACCCCACACAGTCTACACCCCACACACAGTCTACACCCCACACACAGTCTACACCCCATACAGCCTACACAGTCTACACCCCACACAGTCTACACCCCACACACAGTCTACACCCCATACAGTCTACACCCCACACAGTCTACACCCCACACACAGTCTACACCCCACACACAGTCTACACCCCATACAGCCTACCACCCCATACAAGTCTGCATCCCACAGAGTCTACACCCCATACAGCCTACCACCTCACATAAGTCTTCATCCCACACAGTCTACATACGTCACAGTCTATACCACACGCAGTCTATACCCCACACAGTCTACGAAGTCTATGCCACACGAAAAATCTACAGTCCACACAGTCTACACGCAACAAGGTCTATACCACACGCAGTCTACATCCCACAAAGTTGTGCTACAAAGTCTACACCCCACACAGTCTAAACCCAACAAAGTCTATACCACGCAATCTACACCCACAGTCCACAACCAACAAAGTCTATACCACACACAAAGTCTACACCCCACACAGTGTACACCCCACACAGTATACACCACACACTAACTACACCTCAAACAGTATACAACCTACTCAATCTACACCCCCACACAAACTGCACCCCATAAGTTTATACCACTACAAATATAAACATCGCCCCTTTAACAACTTGGTCATTTTCTCAAGTTAAAGCATGTCATGATATTATTTGACGTGACATGACATCACACAACCCCACACCACACCACACCACACCACATCACATCACGTCATCCTCTCTGGTTATCTTTTCTCTGCAATCGTTTATTTAAAAAAAACAAAACAAATTAATCAAATGAAGAGAACGGCTAAATGATTTCATGGGGGATAATCCGAACTCTATGAACGTGGGTTAAATTATTATATTCCTGGTTGTGTAAATGTAAAAAGTAAATAAAAACCTGGCTAAACATTAGGAACTCGAATCCGATAATACAATTACCAACTGGCGATCCTTCTCATGAAGTGCGTGAAATGATTAAAGAATCGTGCACTCCGATACCAGAAGAATTAAAAGATGATTCGAATACACTATCGATTCTCATGAATGACTTCCCGATAGGCCAGAAAAGCAAGAGGATCCAAATTTGGCCAGAGGAAAAGAAATACTTAAAAAGAAGCAACAGTTACGAGAGAGGGATAAAATTAACGGTTTGCGATTGGGGTGGTTGGGGGGGGGGCACCTGGGGTTGTTGGGAGGGGGGTTCGGGGTTGGGAATATGGGTGATGGGGAGTCTGAACCCTTGGGACGGGAACTGTCTCTTTTAGCCATTGGCGTCTTGGGGGAATTAGACGGAGAATTGTGTCAACTGATTCAGGCAAGGGCAGCTGCTTTTACAATGTTGGTTATTTCTCGTTTTTTGTTTGGTTGTTCAGACAGTAACTTATTTATGTGGGGCGTGGAGGGGGCACCTGGGGTTGTTGGGAGGGGGGTTCGGGGTTGGGAATATGGGTGATGGGGAGTCTGAACCCTTGGGACTGGAACTGTCTCTTTTAGCCATTGGCGTCTTGGGGGAATTAGACGGAGAATTGTGTCAACTGATTCAGGCAAGGGCAGCCATTCTCAAACGTTGAAGACAATTGTGACCGCTAATTAGTGCATGGTTCTCAAAGTTCGAAGCATCAATTATACAAGAGTGTCTTTCATTACCACTTCCCTTTTTATTTGATTTGCAAATAAATGATCAAAATCGTCAATGTTGCATACAGTGATGGCGCCATGCCGCAAAGATTTCCCGCCAGTCCGCAAAGATTTCCCGCAAGTCCGCAAAGATTTCCCGCCAGTCCGCAAAGATTTCCCGTCAGTTCGCAAAGATTTCCTGCCACTCCGCAAAGATTTCCCGCCAGTTCGCAAAGATTTCCCGCCAGTCCGCAAAGATTTCCCGCCAGTTCGCAAAGATTTCCTGCCACTCCGCAAAAATTTCCCGCCAGTCCGCAAAGATTTTCCGTTGGCCCACAAACATGTTTTTTTCGTTCACTGTTAGATATGAACACCAAAATAATTAATTATAATGAAGTCTCTATAATTCCACTATTCTGTCAGCAAAATCTTCTCTAATTTTCACATGTCTGATTGAGTACAAATGTTGATGGAAATGATGATGGGAATACATGAGATGGGGTGAATGACATGGAGATGGAGGACATTAGATTAAGTGGATAACATGGACATAGAGGACATTAGATTAAGTGGATAACATGGACATAGGGGACATTATATGGTGGAATAACATGGACATATAGGACATTATATTGGATGAATAGCATGGAGATGGAGGACATTAGATTGGGTGAATAACATGGACATAGAGGACATTAGATTTGGTGAATAACATGGACATAGAGGACATTAGATTAAGTGAATAACATGGACATAGAGGACATTAGATTAAGTGGATAACATGGACATAGAGGACATTAGATTAAGTGGATACCATGGAGATAGGGGACATTAGATGGGGGAATAAAATGGACATAGAGGACATTAGATTTTGTGAATAACATGGACATAGAGGACATTAGATTAAGTGAATAACATGGACATAGAGGACATTAGATTAAGTGTATAACATGGACATAGAGGACATTATATTGGATAAATAGCATGGACATAGAGGACATTAGATTGGGTGAACAACATGGACATAGAGGACATTAGATTAAGTGAATAACATGGACATAGAGGACATTAGATTAAGTGTATAACATGGACATAGAGAACATTATATTGGATGAATAGCATGGAGATGGAGGACATTAAATTGGGTAAGCAACATGGACATAGAGGACATGAGATTGTGTGAATAACATGGAGATGGATGACATCATAAAGCTGTCTGGGAATTACATTTGTCTCTGTTGGGTGTGGAAGTGGATTATATGGATTTTGAGGATGACATGAAGTTAGAAGGATTAGTTTTTTTCCACTCTTTTAGGTTGGGGAGGGGAGGTAATTACATGGGGGGGGGTTGGGGGGTTGTGGGGTGTGGGAGATTGACTTGAGTTCGCAACACTTATGACTTTTGGTGAGGCATCATGCCACGAAGAATCTTTCGCAGATTCCCTCCCCACTTATAAACGAAATATAATACATACACACACACATAATAATAAAATTAAAAAAATGTTCTCAAAAAGATCTAATTAAATAAAAAGCCGATTGTTCAGATGATTCCGTGGCGGCGCCGTTTACCGACACTCAAATGGATTCATATGAGAAGCACGTGTGGCTTTTTTTTGGTAGCACGTGGCACGTGACTGGAAGAAGTGCGCTAAAGTGGCAGCAGTCAAGACAATAGGCAAATTAATAGTAATAGGAATGGTAATAGGAAGAGGAGTAGTAACAGTAAAATGAATAGTAATAGGAATAGAAATAGTGATAGTAATGGTAATAGCAATAGTAATAGTAAAAATAATAGGGACCAAAAAAAATAGAAATAGTTATAAAAAGGGTGCTGAGTGCCCGAGCCGTCTCAAACCCGGAAATGGAGACCCATAGGTGGATAACATTGACGCAGTGAAAATTCCGGCAACCCTTGCGACGCTGTTGGTGTCAAGCTGTATCATCCACATGTTTTCTTGGGTCATCCAGTTGCGTGGAGAGAGGCAATTAGCTGTCTAGGGAACCAGCTTATCCTTCTCAAAGGACAATACCACGCCTTGTGATTTCGTCCTGCGAGGTCTACACCATCGTCATGCTGTGCCGATTCTACACCATCGTCACATTGTGCCAATTCTACACCATCGTCACATTGTGCCAAGTCTACACCATCGTTACATTGTGCCAAGTCTACACCATCGTCACATTGTGCCAATTCTACACCATCGTCACATTGTGCCAATTCTACACCATCGTCACATTGTGCCAAGTCTACACCATCGTCACACTGTGCCAAGTCTACACCATCGTCACATTGTGCCAAGTCTACACCATCGTCACATTGTGCCAATTCTACACCATCGTCACATTGTGACAATTCTACACCATCGTCACTGTTACGCACTGACTTGTACTGGGAGAAAGTAATCTCCTATTTTAATTTTAATTGGCTCGTTGTAAACAGTGCCTAACAAAGGACGATACCATATAATCAACAATATTAAAGATACGACCCAAAACAGTTTCTAGTTACAATTAATTAAGATTTATTAAGTCTTAAGATAATTACAAAATAAAATAAAATAAAATTACAATCTTCAACTTACAGTATGGCAGATGTCGTACCGGTACACAGTTAATACAATTAGAAATAATGATGCCAATAAATAAT
>CAXITT010000685.1:268351-281951 GCA_964033795.1 Lymnaea stagnalis | reverse complement strand
GAGTACAAAAAGCAGAGATTTCTTTTGCTCTGTCAGATAGAGGAACCTGCCAATAACCTGATAGTAAGTCTATCTTGGTTACATATTTGGCATCACCTATTCGATCTATAAGATCGTCTATCCTTGGAATCGGAAAGGAATCAGTCTTTGTAAATGCATTCACTTTCCTGAAGTCAGTACAAAACCTGTAACTTTTGTCAGGCTTTGGGACTAAAATACATGGTGAACTCCAGTTGCTAGAGCTTGGTTCAATTATATCATTTTCAAGCATGTATTTTATTTCAGACCGGATAATTTCAAGTTTTTCCGGATTGACCCTATAGGGGTGTTGCTTGACCGGAACTGCATTGCCAATGTCAACATCATGTACAGCAATGTTGGTTTTATTAGGCACATCAGGGAAGAGTAAAACAAAATCTGCAATAATAGACTTTACAACATCCTTCTCTGACAATGACAAATGTCCTAGTTTCTTATCTAAGTTGGCTAATACTTCTGAATTTTTAAGTTTATAATTACCAACTTTTTCTGGGACACTATCAAAGGTTTCAGTAACATTTTCTTTAAGTACTGAAGCTACAGTTGAAATTGTGTTAACATTAGTTTCTGAGGATGGACAATGATCATCACATTTTCTATCAACATACTCTTTTAACATGTTAATGTGACATAACTGTTTCTTTCTTTTACGATCTGGTGTTAACACAATGTAATTTAAATCATTGATTTTGGACTCAACAACATAAGGACCAAAATATCTAGCTTGTAGTGCTTGCCCTGGTATCGGCAAAAGCACAAGCACTTTGTCCCCTGAAGCAAACTGTCTGAATTTTGACTTTTTGTCATACCAAACTTTCATTTTAGATTGTGAATCTTTTAAATGTGTTTTAGCCAAATTAACGGCATTAAAAAGTTTAGTTTTAAATTTTTGGACATAGTCAAGAAGTCCTTCCGTGGATGCCGATGACATCCACGTGTCTTTTAAAAGTTTAAGGGGACCGCGAACCGTGTGGCCAAACACCAGTTCGAAGGGGCTGAATCCAAGTGATTCTTGAACTGCTTCTCTTGCGGCGAACAGTAGCATGTTGATGCCTTCATCCCAGTCTTTCTCTTGTGAGTCTTGATATTGCGAAGAGGAATAGCTTCTGGGAACCTTGTTGACGCACACATGATTGTCAGCAAGTATTGGTGACCTGATTTTGTCTTTGGCAGAGGTCCAACGCAGTCTATAATGACGCGACTGAAAGGTTCTTCGAATGCTGGAATGGGTTGAAGAGGAGCTGCTGGTATCTTCTGATTTGGTTTCCCTACCACCTGACAAGTATGACATGATCTGCAGTATTCAACCACATCTTTCTTGATTTTGGGCCAAAAGAAGTGCGACGTGATTTTGTGATATGTCTTCTTTACTCCCAAATGACCTGAAAGTGGTGAGTCATGGGCTAAGTTCAGGACTTCGTTCCGGAATGGTGTAGGAACTACTATTTGATGAACTATCCTCCATTCTTCGTCAGCATTTGCATCCGGAGGTCGCCATTTTCTCAAAAGTATGTCATCTTGAAGGTAATAACATACAGGGAATTGTTCCGATTCTTCTTGGGTCAAAGCGTTCTCTCGAAGTTTGACTATTTCTGGATCACTCTTCTGTTCTTCAATAAGTTGCATTCGAGTTGGAGTCTTGTAATTACTAGCCTCTTCATTTAGACTTGCAAAAAATGTTTTTCCCAGGTCAATTTCAGGAAGAATTTTATTGCCTTTTTGTGAAATCTCTTTTGTGGAGATCTTGGAACTCATGGCCCTTGTCACAGCACATGCTGGATACAATTCTTGATCTTCTTCTTGATTTTCATTTAAACAAGGTTCATGAGTAACGATGGGCTCGGCTATCACCTTCCCACCAGCTAAGTCATTGCCTAGCAGCAACGAGATGCCGTCCAATGGTAATGTTGGTCGGACACCCACAACCACAGGTCCGGAGACTAAGTCTGATTTTAGGTTGATGAGATGTAAAGGTACATCTATGCATCCCAGCTCTACACCTCGTAACAGGATGTTGCTCCCAGTAGCAGTAGATTCAGACAAGGGAAGTATACCCTCAAGTAGTAAGGACTGTGAAGCACCTGTATCTCGTAAGATTTTGATTGGTTGTAGACTGGAAAAATCACCTGGCAGTGATACGAATCCTTCCGATATGAAAGGCATGAAGTCTTGTATGACATCAGTATTTTCTGATGTAGAATTTTGGACCTTGGTAGGTAAACTCTTGTTGGAGTCTTGAGAACATTCGGCTAGGGTAGAGGAAGTAAAACTCTGGGTAGAGTCGTCAAAACTTGCACACAAGTCCTCAGTAAAACGCCCTCTGGAGGTAGACCTCTTCTTGGAGCAAAAGGATCTTGGCGACAAGCTCATAAAACTCGCAGTCGAAGCAGGAACTTGGCTGGAGTCAGTAAAACTAGCCTTATTGTTCATAATGGAACTCTTTGATGAGTCGTGACAAACCTCTTTGAAGTTTGTATGGACATCTGGAGAGCAAAAACTCTTGAATTTTGAAAATGTGTTTCCAGATGTATGACGAGACGTACAAGCGGAGACTTTGTGTTGTGTACCAGGATGTGTGGTCTTCTCAGTTTTCTTCTTGAGTTTCCAGCAATCATCCCTCGTATGTCCTTCTTTTTTACAGTAGGCACATGTGTCTTTTGCACCAATTTCTTTCGTACCGGGCTTGAATGGTTTTTGTGGAGGTTTACTGTAAGTTGATACAGCTGTCTTATTGTGCCTGTCATTTTTGGTGTCAGATGGATTCTTGGAAAGTTGATGTGAGATGGTGAAGTCGTCGGCTAACACTGCTGCCGTATGTGCGTCACCTTCGCCACGGTCTGCAATATGTATTCGCACCTCAGTACGAACACAGTTCTTGAACTCCTCCATCAGAATGAGGTTCTTGAATTTCTTGAAGTCTGTCTCGGTGTTGGTTGCGTGCAGCCACTTGTCCAGGAGCCGTTCCTTTTCCCGGAGGAACTCAACATGAGTCTGGCCATCACGTTTCCACAGTTCCCTAAACTTTTTACGGTATGCTTCGGGGACACATTCATAAGCCTTAAGTATTAATGATTTTACTAGGTTATAGTCCCCGCGCTGTTCCGCATTCAGGGACACAAAGACTTCAGATGCCCTTCCGGTCAAGGCTGGTTGAAGTAAGGTGGACCACATAGTTTCAGGAATTTTAAAATTTTGGGCAGTTATCTCAAACTGCGCAAAATATTGGTCAACCTCTTTTTCTGTAAATTTAGGGATTACTTTTGCAAATTTAATTGCATCGCAACCCTGACCGGCTGGAGCCGTGAGTCTATTTTCCATTGCTCCTAAATTGGCCGTTATTTCCATTTGTTTTAACTTTATTGTTAGCTCTCTATCTTTTTCTTCTTTCTCTCTCTGAGCTTTTAGCTCCAGCTGTTTAAGCTCTCGTTCTTTTTCTTCTTTCTCTCTCTGAGCTTCAAGCTCCAGCTGTTTAAGCTCACGTTCTTTATTTAGCTCCAGCTGTTTAAGCTCACGTTCTTTTTCTCTCTGGGCATCTAGTTCCATTTGTTTGAGCTTTAGTTGGAGCTCCATACTTGGATCAGTCGGTTGTGTGACTGAGGCAAGTTCATCTTCAGATAACATGTCTTCATCCACAAAGTGAACGATGATCATGTCTCGTATGGTCTTTTTTACGGCCGAATGAGCTACATTTATTTCTAGAGCTTTAGCAATGGAAAATAGCTCCTTCCTAGAACATTTGTCTAATGCCTCTACTGATGGGTTTTCAATATCAAAATCCATTTTGACACAGGCAAAATATAACAATGATTTTTTTATAAAAATTTAAGCTTAGTGCACACACTAATGAAAAAATTGTAACCAGCTCTGTTGTTGGTGTCGTAAAATGGTATCGTGAACTCAAATTAGTTTGAGTGTATTAAGGTAAACAGTTTGTCAAAATCCACAGAAAAAACGCTCAATTTATTATTGGTGTATTAAAAACTATGGATTAAAATTATCCTCGGAAAATCCCACAATTTGTTAAAATTGGGGTCTAATGAGAATAAAATATGGATTCGGTTATCGCGGACGATGCCCCCAATTTGTTAGAATTGGGGTCTTGAGAAAAATAATAATATAGAGTCCGCTATATCCGGGACGAGCAACCCAATTTGTTACGCACTGACTTGTATTGGGAGAAATTAATCTCCTATTTTAATTTTAATTGGCTCGTTGTAAACAGTGCCTAACAAAGGACGATACCATATAATCAACAATATTAAAGATACGACCCAAAACAGTTTCTAGTTACAATTAATTAAGATTTATTATGTCTTAAGATAATTACAAAATAAAATAAAATAAAATTACAATCTTCAACTTACAGTATGGCAGATGTCGTACCGGTACACAGTTAATACAATTAGAAATAATGATGCCAATAAATAATGCGAAATAAACACATATAAGTAGGAGCACACAAATACACAAAGAATAAAACACGCCTCGTAATTGTTAAGAGAATCTATCTCAAAAATCTCCCTCGTCGTGCCTGTCAATCCCTTATATATATGTGGAGTAAGATGCTTCGAGAAGGGCTTATGACGTGTTGTTTACATATCTCGGGTTAAGGAGTATATTCCAGAAATTACCCGAAAACAATCTACCCAATGCGTAATTGGAAGCAGATTGTAAACAAGCCACTTCAAAGACCTAAGCCACACCCCTTTGTGAACACAGCGTCTCATGCGGGGTCAATCAGAGGGCACGCACGAGAAATAGTATATAAACAAGCTCTCTATAACAGTCACATTGTGCCAATTCTACACCATCGTCACATTGTGACAATTCTACACCATCGTCACATTGTGACAAGTCTACACCATCGTCACATTGTGCCAATTCTACACCATCGTCACATTGTGCCAATTCTACACCATCGTCACATTGTGCCAAGTCTACACCATCGTCACATTGTGCCAAGTCTACACCATCGTCACATTGTGCCAAGTCTACACCATCGTCACATTGTGCCAAGTCTACACCATCGTCACATTGTGGCAAGTCTACACCATTGTCACATTGTGACGAGTGTACACCATTGTCACATTGTGACGAGTCTACACCATTGTCACATTGTGACGAGTCTACACCATTGTCACATTGTGACGAGTCTACACCATTGTCACATTGTGACGGACGGATAGCAGAGCAAAAGAAAAAAAGTAATAGGACAGAGCTGTTTTTCATTATTGACAAGTTTCACATGGCAGAAACCTCAGAATCGAAATGGGAACCTGAACATTTCAACACGTACGTTTGATCTTTTCAAGAATATGCAGATAGACTCTTGACATGAAATCCAGATGTGGAAAATAGTTGTGTCATTCTTAGAACTGTCGTTACAAAAATACGTGACGAAAATCTAAATGTTACAATTTAAAAAAAAGGAAAAAATCCAGTATCTAAGAATGGACAACTGAGAACCAATGCCCGTATAAGTGCTTTGGGAGGCGCCGGCGAAAAGACGCTATCTTAAATAATGGAATTTAGTTGGGTTATCTCGGTGTACACCCAGATATGGGGTTTACTTCCTTCTGAAACAATAATTACAGCGTGATAACAAATCCATTAGTGGGTCATTAGAGGGTCATTAGTGGGTCATTAGATACTGACAATCAATCAGTGGGGCTAGACCACTTGGGTGTCGGATGATTCACCCTGGTCCCCACACAACGCACGTCTCTCCAGACACACACATACACATTATAAACATCATACACAGACCAGACAAACATGCCCTAGACAAACATTCACACATACATAGGCACTCGACACACATACTCACGCACACACCAGAGATTACCACACCTGACACACACATGCACACTAGATAAACATACACAAACCAGACAAACATATACTCACACACACTTCTACACATACAGCAGATACACCCACATCACACACACCATATACTCACACGATATACTCACACAAGATACTCACACCATATACTCACACCATATACTCACACGATATACTCACACACTATACTCACACACTCCTACACACATACACCAGATACACCCACATCACACACACCATATACTCACACGATATACTCACACAAGATACTCACACCATATACTCACACCATATACTCACACGATATACTCACACAATATACTCACACACTCCTACACACATACACCAGATACACCCACATCACACACTCACATCAGATGCACCGCACACCCACACACCCACACCACGCACTCACACACACACACCTACACACATACTGCAGATACACCCACATCACAAACACACACAATTGCAATATCAATTACAATAACACGTACAATAACAATTAAAATATCTTTTTAAAAGTTTTAACAGTTAATTCCCAATCTGCTATACTGTTGAAGACCCCGAAGCCAGTTATCAATAAAATATTCTATAAGGGCGTAACAATCTGCTATAGCCTACTATTGAAGACCCCGAAGCCTGTTATCAAAAACTATTCCAAAAGGACGTAATAATCTCCACCTTGAATGTTTTTCATATGCGTTCCGATGCCAAACCCACTTTTTTTACGCACCTCTGGTTGCATTTTATACATTCACATTGACAGTTACTGTTGTTATACCGGGTTTATGATTTGTGCATATTATATCTGTCTCAAATGTGGCTCTTTGTTGAACAATGCAATCACAAAGGAATGACAACCAGTATACAAAGAAAAACAATACCAATATTCAATTTATATATTTTTTTGAAAAAATCAAATATACGGAATCATATTAACGTCCAGCACAGCCAGTGAAAAAGTATAATCCTTGAAAAATAAAAATATTCATAAAAACACAGAGAGTAGAATCTTGTAGACCAGAATTGTCGGGAAGATTTTGCTTGAGTAATATTTCTTGCTTTTAAAGAATTCTGGTACTTAAAATGCAATTTGGTGTTTGTCTTAAGAGTTAGTGCTTAAAATGCAGTTTGCAGTTTGTCTTAAGAGTTAGTGCTTAAAATGCAGTTTGCAGTTTGTCTTAAGAGTTAGTGCTAAAAAATGCAGTTTGCAGTTTGTCTTAAGAGTTAGTGCTGAAAATGCAGTTTGCTGTTTGTCTTAAGAGTTAGTGCTTAAAATGCAGTTTGCTGTTTGTCCTAAGAGTTAGTGCTTAAAATGCAGTTTGCTGTTTGTCTTAAGAGTTAGTACTTAAAATGCAGTTTGCAGTTTGTCTTAAGAGTTAGTGCTTAAAATCCAGTTTGGTGTTTGTCTTAAGAGTTAGTGCTTAAAAATACAGTTTGCAGTTTGTCTTAAGAGTTAGTGCTTAAAATGCCCGTATAGGGAAAAAAATATTAACAAATAATTTAAAAATATTCGATCAGCATGCGATTTGTAAGGCAAATGGAGGAATGGGGTATCTGGAGCTTCAAATAGAAAGACAGGACAATAAAAGAAGAACTTTCGGCTAAAAGCCTTCTTCCCCAAGGCAAGACAAATGAAGAAATGACAAGAAATAAAAAAAATATTTTTTTTTAACTTAAGAGTTCAACATTTATATATTGCCGAGAATCGCAAGCTTCCACATACCCTGTTCTTCTAGATCCTTCTAACAGATTGCACGCAGTCCTTCATTTGTTCTAACGTCTGTAAACAATGAAAGCTAACTGAAACCACCTGTTATTTAAAGTGTCCTAATCATTAACTTTCATTTTCAATGGTCCTCTAAATTAGAGTATTGCTTTCAATCAGAAAAGGAAGCACTCTACTTAATTTATTGCCAATAAACGCCACTTATGTTGTCTGTTACAAAAAATCCCCAATTGTTTCATTTCAAAAGCTATTACAGCATTCAGCCATATTAGTTGTAAAAGGGAATATCACCAATGAGTCGATCAACAGCACACTGAATTTATTAAAACTTGTTTTCAATGAATTTAATTATTTAATTTGTTGGATTGTGATCAAAATGACGCCACTAGAATTTGGAGCTTCCCTAGAATTTGAGCTCCCCTAGAATTTGGAGCTCCCCTAGAATTTGAGCTCCCTTGGAATTCGGAGCTCCCCTAGAATTTGGAGCTCTCCTAGAATTTGGAGCTTCCCTAGAATTTGAGCTCCCCTAGAATTTGGAGCTCTCCTAGAATTTGGAGCTTCCCTAGAATTTGGAGCTCAAGGCAGTAACCTGCTTTGCCTCTACCTGAGGCCGGCCCTGAGAAGGGGATAACAAGGTTTACGGCATACCATAATGGCTGGAGGGAGACTTTAATGTCCAGTCACACGACTAGGGTTATTCGGAACACGATACATTAAGGAGGTCCACCTCTCTACAAATCTCATCAGGATGAAGAACGAGGAGAGTGTTCCCACATTGGTCCACACGGGACATATCACTGAGTCCCGACCAGATCTGAAGCTGATCTTAGCGAACCTCGAGTTCAGGCACAGACTGGAGGTTCCTGGCGTGGTTGGAAGTGACCATCTCCCAATCCTGTTAGAGATAGAACTAGCCACGATAAAAGCACGATTCGAAAAGCGACATCGCAATTCCGAAGAGCAAACTGGCAGAGGTCGATTTTTATTCTGAAAACATCGATGTAGCGTGCAAGAAGTTTAGTGACGCTATAGTTGAGATGACCAGGAAGACAATCACAAGAACGAAAGCCTTTCAAACATGTATACCCTATTGGAATAAGATTTACATAAGCCTGTGAAACTAAGGGCCGCCAAAACGAAAACAGCGGTTGCTCGTGCGGCGAACAACAAACTATCGGACCATGCCCAGACAACAAACTATCGGACCATGCCCAGACAACAAACTATCGGACCATGCCCAGACAAGATCCATAATGAAATGATCACCTAACTTGGTAGAAAAGCGAAACACAAGTTGTTGCATCTCATAAACAAAACCTGGAAAACAGGCGCTTTGCCAAAGGAGTGGCTAAAAGACAACACTAATTTTCCAATTCCCAGAGATATGATGCGCTTGCCAGCGTCGTAAGAGTTTAGGCCCATAGGATGAACCAAAGATGGTTTAACCAGGTGAACTTCCGTGAAGCTATCGCCAGATATCCCTAACACCAAGCTTAGAGAAAATACCCCGAACGAAGGGTAAATGCGTGACTCAACTGAGTTTTAGAACGACATAAGAGATTAAAACCGACACAAGGCGTCTTCTGCAATGGACGCCAGCCGGTGGATTAATTTATCCGCATTGTCTAAACCATTACAAAAGAGCTCCAGACGAGAAATCACACCGCGGCAGAATTCTTTAACTTCCAGTAAGCATATGACAAAGTTTTGCGCACGGATCTCATGATACAAATTGCAGACACTCTGTGTCACTTTATTCCTGTAGCACTGGATCCATTCATTCGTTTCGAATCGGACGATCTCATCACGAGTAGGGGGCAAAGTATGAAACACGGATGCTCTCAAGGATGGACTCCAACAGAGATCAGCCTTGAGCCGCACCTTGTTACTTGCATATGTTCCTGGCAGATGTATACGATATACAAAGGGAACTGGAGTCACAGAATGCCTTGTTTGCGGATACCCTGATTATATGGAGTTCATAGAAGAATGTGCAGCCATTGAACTACACGGCTACAAGAGCATCTAAACCGGATAGAACCCTACGATCCGAAGTGGAAACTGGTGGTTTGACGAGGGAAAAAAAACGGTTTGTTCAATTTTCTCAAATGGCAGGAATGTTTTTAAACAGGACACCAACCTAGTTGGGCGGGATAATGGAACAGAGTCCGGCTACACAACCATATACATGAATTGTGAACCAAAGCAACTTCTAGCCTGAGTCTGGTGAAGAAACGTGCATGTCCTATCTGGGGAGACGATGCATATCTTCTAAGAGCTCTTCATCTTGAAAGCGTGAGAGGTACCATTGATTACAGGCTCCAAGTCTAGGCCGTTGCTATCCGCATGGCTCTCGAGGGCGTGGATAAAACCCCACTCTTCATTTTGAGTGTGGGGGCCCTCCGTACCCCACCCAATGCCGCTGTAGAAATCTCGGCTGGCGTAGCGCCACTGGTCGTAAGAAGAAACAAAGTAACAGCAGAGTTGGAACGATGCCAGGGTTAGATAGAACGGACTCCTGGTTCGACTGACAAGACCGATGGATTAATTGGACCAGTTTAACTAGACCCTCATTTATGGATGCGATGAATGATTGTCAAGTACAGGACCAAATGCGGCCGATCCCGGCACGGGGCCCACATGAATGCTTTATTTATCGCAGATATACGTCTGGCACTGGCAAAGGTAGATGTTACAAAGGCAAGCCCTCCACGTGCTCAGAAGGAACAAAATCTCTGAGGCCGATAAGCAGGTTTCACAGACCCAGTGGTTCGAGTATTGACTGAAGGCTCGTGTTTCACAAGCTAGAGCCGAGCTGGATATGTTGCACTCATAGAGCTCCCAGAGCTCGAAGCAATTTTCGACGCCCTGAAAAACTGCACCGTCGCCTAGCGCGGAGCAAAAGCTTCCCCACTATTCTGGTCTACACCGACTCACAGCCTGCCCTTGAATCTGTTGGAGGGAGCTCGACGGAGTCAATAAGTGTCAACGTGATTCTGGAAACAGTAGACGACATCCATGCCAATGGTGGCAGGGTCATCCTCCATTGGGTCCCTTGTCAAGTTGAGGGGGATGCAAAACGTGAGGGCAGATATTCTTGCGCGGGATAATGCAGCCCAGCCCCCAGCCCGAACGGCCCGTGGCTCAACTGGGAGTCAAAGCCTGGCCTAAAGATACTTTCGCGAAGAGTAGTCTAACGGCTGTGCGGCAGGAGACACGGCACGAAAACAGTGGAGACTGGCACGTAGTGAACAAAGCCTCATTACGCAGATGTGAACTGGCAACTATTCTACAAGAAGCCACCTTACATAGACTCGACTCACGTAGGGATCCTCTCTGCCGAATATGTAACCTTGCCGCTGAAACAGAAGAACACCTAATCACAGAGTGCCGCGATGCCGAGGGGATTTCGACAGGTCACACCCGGAAACCTGTTTGAATAATTTAATTTATGATGATGGCTCGCCTGTGATGTGTTAGCCAATGGTATACGAGTTTCGTCTCAACCTTACTAGAGAATGAATCATATTATCAAATCAAATCATCAAATCATATTATCAAATCAAATCATCAAATCATATCATCAAATCAAATCATCAAATCATATTATCAAATCAAATCATCAAATCATATTATCAAATCAAATCATCAAATCATATCATCAAATCAAATCATCAAATCATATTATCAAATCAAATCATCAAATCATATTATCAAATCAAATCATCAAATCATATTATCAAATCAAATCATCAAATCATATCATCAAATCAAATCATCAAATCATTGTCGTAAAATAGGAGCGGTAAGGTGTCATTTGTTTTTAAGAAATCGTTAGACGACGTCAGAGAATTCAATACATGTTTAAAACATGGCTCCCACGACACTAGACGACGTCAGAGAATTCAATACATGTTTAAAACATGGCTCCCACGACACTAGACGACGTCAGAGAATTCAATACATGTTTAAAACATGGCTCCCACGACACTAGACGACGTCAGAGAATTCAATACATGTTTAAAACATGGCTCCCACGACACTAGACGACGTCAGAGAATTCAATACATGTTTAAAACATGGCTCCCACGACACTAGACGACGTCAGAGAATTCAATACATGTTTAAAACATGGCTCCCACGACACTAGACGACGTCAGAGAATTCAATACATGTTTAAAACATGGCTCCCACGACACTAGACGACGTCAGAGAATTCAATACATGTTTAAAACATGGCTCCAACGACACTAGACGACGTCAGAGAATTCAATACATGTTTAAAACATGGCTCCCACGACACTAGACGACGTCAGAGAATTCAATACATGTTTAAAACATGGCTCTACGTCACTAATTTTACAAATCATTGAATACGATAACGAATGGATTAAAAGGAATTCTATAATATGTAAATGTATCCAATAAAGCCGCGTGTGCCCGTAAAATCAGGCAAGGGATTGAGAGACTATAAAAGACTCTACTGTATGACTCTTTTGTAAGACTCTACTGTATGACTCTTTTGTAAGACTCTACACTATGACTCTTATGTAAGACTCTACTGTATGACTCTTATGTAAGACTCTACTCTATGACTGTTATGTAAGACTCTACTCTATGACTCTTATGTAAGACTCTACTCTATGACTCTTATGTAAGACTCTACTCTATGACTCTTATGTAAGACTCTACTCTATGAGCACTTCCAGAATTGTTACGTGTTAGGATCTTTATACATGTTAGGATCTTTTTAAATGTTAAGATCTTTTTACATGTTAGGATCTATTTACATGTTAGGATCTTTTTACATGTTAGGATCTATTTACATGTTAGGATCTTTTCACATGTTAGGATCTATTTACATGTTAGGATCTTTTTACATGTTAGGATCTTTTTACATGTTAGGATCTATTTACATGTTAGGATCTTTTTACATGTTAGGATCTTTTCACATGTTATGATCTTTTTACGTGTTAGGATCTATTTACATGTTAGGATCTTATTACATGTTAGGATCTTTTTACATGTTAGGATCTTTTCACATGTTAGGATCTTGATTCAAAGTTTGAGAAAATGTGTGCAAAGTGACAGCCTTGTGTTGCGTTGACGACGCGATGACATCCTCTTTCCCCGTGAATGAACTTTAGCTGACCCCAAGTTCGGTAGCGGGTTTAGGGTGTGGCTCATTAAAAATAATCTTGACCTTGTTTGCAAAAATAAATAAAGTCTATTATCTGTACAATTAGAATTGTGTAGAAAAATCGAGACCAATCATAAAACAATGTGTAAGCCCGATCTAGAAATGTCTCTAAAACAGGCTATATAAATTACGCCTCTAGAGGGATGACGGCAAAGACATTGTTTGGCTATCCCGATTACGATAGAGATTTGCTATACGAAACAAAGATTTGTTTATTTACCGTGTGTGTGTAAGTTCCTTTTTCAACATTGTGCCGGTACAAGTCATCAATATATTGTAAGTCAATAGTTTTAGTTTTTGATTTTGTAATTTATTATTAACTTAATAAATTCATTAAATTGTAATTAGACCTATTTTGGGTTTCGTTTTCTTTGTTACTGTATTTAATTTATGGTATCGTCTTTTGTTGTGTACTGTTTGTCAACGAGCCATATAGACACAAAAGAAATTAAACTCTCTACAATTCTCTGTAATCTTACAACGGTACGTAACACTCCTCTATACGCGGCTTGAAACACATCATATAAGATAATGTTTGTGACAAGGGTAAAATGCCTGAAATCCATCATATAAGATAGAGTAAGTTTTTGACAAGGGTAAAATGACTGAAATCCATCATATAAGATAGAGTAAGTTTTTGACAAGGGTAAAATGCCTGAAATCCATCATATAAGATAGAGTAAGTTTTTGACAAGGGTAAAATGACTGAAATATATATATATATATATATATATATATATATATATATATAAGAATGAGCTATGCTCACATAACTCTACAGA
>CAXITT010000685.1:179237-267572 GCA_964033795.1 Lymnaea stagnalis | reverse complement strand
GATAGATAGATAGATAGATAGATAGATAGATAGATAGATAGATAGATAGATAGATAGATAGATAGATAGATAGATAGATAGATAGATAGATAGATAGATAGATAGATAGATAGAAGGATGGATGGATGGATGGATGGATGGATGGATGGCTGTCTGGCTGGCTGGCTGGCTGGCTGGCTGGCTGGCTGGATGGATGGATGGATGGATGGATGGATGGATGGATGGATGGACGGACGGACGGACAGACAGGCAGGCAGACAGACAGAATGCTTCCTTGCATAGGTGCGCAAAATGTATCTGTTATTCGATAAACTACATCTATACATAATATAAAACATAATGAATGTATGTATGTATGTCCTGTATGCGCCGCTATGCCATTCAACCGATAGAGATAAAACTTTTGTGAGTTGTTGTACACACGCCCGCAAATGCTTCTGAATTATTACACACGTTTTACAATATTCCATTATGAGCCCGGGGCCCTAAATTTTTTGTCCCCCTTTTATGAGCCATAATAAATATAATTTCCGAATGCGTTCCTATAATTTCATCCGATGGCAATAAAACTTGGCTAAGTTTTTGTGCCAAACGCCCGTAAAGGTTTGAGAATTAGGTTATTCATTTTAAGATGGGGGCCCTAAAAAATTAGTTTTCTTATACTAGCTTTAGAAATATAATTTCAAACAGAGCTGCTGCAGGCGTGGATGGAACTGAATCAAATACAAGCGACATTTCAGTTAGTGTGTGTCATAATAGGTAGGTTTCTGAATTAGTTCAACCATTTTACAATTTAGCATTTGGGGTTGGGGACCTTATTTTTTATAATTTTTTTTTATTGTGAGCTATATAAATATAATTTAAAGCAGAGCTACTGCATGGGTGGATCAATCGCTGCAAGTGTGTGGACTAAATTTGGAAATCCATGCTTCTCCCGTGGACAGCTGTATGTTGTCTGCTCAGGTGTCGAACAATCTTCTAATTTATTTGTTTACGCATCAGACGGAAAAAAAATATAATCTATTTAAAAAAGTACTTTCAAAAAGGAAATTAAAACACCAACACTATTTTTTCTTTGAGTTGCATTGCAATGCATGCCCGTCCTCGCTAGTATAAGATAGAGTATGTTTGTGACAAGGGCCAATGACATAAATCCATCATCAAAAATAGAGATGTTTGTGACAAATGTAAAATTATCATACTGAAATGGGAATAAGGTAGAATGTCATAGCTGTTTCAATGAAATATCTCTTTGTTGCGCTTTTCTGTATCTGTTACCACTGTCTGTCTCCATGTACGACTGTCTGTCTCCATGTATCACTGTCTGTCTCCATGTACCACTGTCTGTCTCCATGTACCACTGTCTGTCTCCATGTACCACTGTTTGTCTCCATGTACCACTGTCTGTCTCCATGTACCACTGTTTGTCTCTTTGTACCACTGTTTGTCTCCATGTACCACTGTCTATCTCCATGTACCACTGTTTGTCTCCATGTACCACTGTCTGTCTCCATGTACCACTGTTTGTCTCTATGTACCACTGTTTGTCTCCATGTACCACTGTCTGTCTCCATGTACCACTGTTTGTCTCTATGTACCACTGTTTGTCTCCATGCACCACTGTCTGTCTCCATGTACCACTGTCTCTCTCCATGTACCACTGTCTGTCTCCATGTACCACTGTCTCTCTCCATGTACCACTGTTTATCTCTATGTACCACTGTTTGTCTCCATGTACCACTGTCTGTCTCCATGTACGACTGTCTGTCTCCATGTACGACTGTCTGTCTCCATGTACCACTGTCTGTCTCCATGTACCCCCATTCTGTCCATGTAACCCCCATTCTGTCCATGTAACTCCATTCTGTCCATGTAACCCCCATTCTGTCCATGTAACCCCCATTCTGTCCATGTAACCCTCTTTCTGGCCATGTGACCCCAATTCACCCGGTCAGTTCAAATAATGCCTGCAGTGAATCCTGTAGACTTTTTCAATCAATTATTCATGTAAATCCCCAACCCCCCACCCCCAAGTCAGTGGTGTATGTTCCATGACCCCCATGTCAAAGTTGACCGGTCGTAATGTTTGTGTTTAAACGCTGGTCACAATAGATGTATAGAATAGATGGGTGTACATTGGATCAATTTGTGGGTGTGTGGTCTTGAGCATCAGTGTGCGTGTGAGTGAATGAATGTGATAGTGTGTGTTGATAGTGTGTGTTGATAGTGTGTGCGTGTTGATAGTGTGTGTTGATAGTGTGTGCTGAATGTGTGTGTTGATAGTGTGTGTTGATAGTGTGTGTTGATAGTGTGGAGCTGAATGAATAAATCGTAATTATAATGTTTACCTTTATCTTCACTGTAACTAGTTTGTTTCACATCTTTACAAATGTGTGCCACTTCTACTAACATCACTACAAATGTGTGCCACTTCCACTGACCTCACTACAAATGTGTGCCACTTCTGCTGACAGCACTACAAATGTGTGCCCCTTCTTATAGCATCACTACAAATGTGTCACTACAACTGACATCACAACAAATGTGTGTTACTTCTACTGTCATCACTACAAATGTATGCCACTTCTAATGACAGAGCTACAAATGTGTGCCCCTTCTTATAGCATCACTACAAATGTGTCACTACAACTGACATCACTACAAATGTGTGCCACTTCTACTGACATCACTACAAATGTGTGCCACTTTTACTGACATCACTACAAATGTGTGTTACTTCTACTGCCATCACTAAAAATGTATGCCACTTCTAATGACAGAGCTACAAATGTGTGCCCCTTCTTATAGCATCACTACAAATGTGTCACTACAACTGACATCACTACAAATGCGTGTTACTTCTACTGACATCATTACAAATGTATGCCACTTTTATTTACATAGTTACAAATATGTGCCACTTCATATAACATCACTACAAATGTGTGTCACTTCTACTGACATCACTACAAATGTGTGACTCTTATACTCAAACGTGTATGTTTCTTCGACCAGCTATAGTGGACATCTGTAGTGCACATCTGTAGTGCACATCTGTAGTGCACAACTGTAGTGCACATCTGTAGTGCACATCTGTAGTGCACATCTGTAGTGCACATCTGTAGTGCACATCTGTAGTGCACATCTGTAGTAGACATCTGTAGCGGGAGCTTAAGTGTGTGTGTGTGTGGGGGGGGGAGCTTTAGTGTACACTTATATTGGACAGCTATAGTAATAGCTATAGTGGATAGCTGAAATAGATTGTTATAATGGACAGATATATAGCTGACAGCGATCTTGCATCTGTAGTGCAGATCTGTAGTGCACATCTGTAGTGCACATCTGTAGTGCACATCTGTAGGAGACATCTGTAGCGGGAGCTTAAGTGTGTGTGTGTGGGGGGGGGGGAGCTTTAGTGTACACTTATATTGGACAGCTATAGTAATAGCTATAGTGGATAGCTGAAATAGATTGTTATAATGGACAGATATATAGTTGACAGCGATCTTGCATACTGCATGGGCAGAAGAATGAAACCGGTCTCTAGTTTGTAAAGGTGTTTTTGTGTGTGCTCGCTGGAGACGTAACACATTAGGGCTCCTGGATCTTCCACAGCTGACAACAGCACCAACACAGACAAACATACGCGCACACATACCCACATTCACTGTAGTTTATCCACGCATACTCGAACTTTTACAAATTCACCACCAGTAAAGCGCCACCTACCAACACCCTCCCACCCACCCCATCATTCACCAGACGTGAATGGGGTGCACACCCAGAATTATCCCCTCATCGATTTCTCTGTATTTTTAGCACGCGTTGATTGGCTAAACAAGCTGATGGCGCAAGGCGATTGGCTGAAAGTGAATTGATTGAAGAGACCTCTGGTGAATTTCAGTGTAGAGATGGAAAGTTCATTGACGTTTTTCCATCTAGCAAGACTTGGAAATCTTACAGTAAATTTAACAGCTAATTAAGACAAAGGTACAATTTCAAGTCTCTTACATTTTGTATAGAGTAAAAACTGAAAGCTGTAATGATACCGCATGAAACATTAGAAATCTGATTTAAATGTGCATACTCAGTGGCGTAGAAAGGGAGGGTGGACAAGGGGAGGTCCGTCCCAGGAGCACCTACCCTCACCCCAACCCCCCATGACTGGTGAAAGCCAATCTCTTCCCCCACCCGTTTTCCAGACCTTGGACTTGGTAAATTCTGTCTGTGGTTCATGCCAGTCATGAGTCATGGTTTTGGTGTTACATGCGGGAATTTACTATGAAAAGTAGTTGACTATTAAATAATAATTTTTTCTGTGCTTTTTCGGCTAACAGCAGTTTTTTTTTTCGGGGAAAGGGGGGGGGGGGCTGCAAAAAACACGAACCCCCCCTGGCGGCCCTAACCCTCTCTACGCCACTTTTTATTTTCCTAAAAAACAGAAATAATTCATGAGTCATGGTTTTGGTGTTACATGCGGGAATTTACTATGAAAAGTAGTTGACTATTAAATAATATTTTTTTTTGTGCTTTTTCGGCTAACAGCAGTTTTTTTTTTCGGGGAAAGGGGGGGGGGGCTGCAAAAAACACGAACCTCCCCTGGCGGCCCTAACCCTATCTACGCCACTGTTTATATTCCTAAAAAAGAGAAATAATCTTATACTCCTCGTTACACCTCATACACTTATGTTCAGGCTACACTGTTTTTGACATAACGAAATGTTAGATCCATATTCTTATACTCCTCATTGCACTTCATAACCCAATGTTAGATCCACATTCTTATACTCCTCATTGCACTTCATAACCCGAATGGTAGATCCATATTCTTATACTCCTCATTGCACTTCATAACCCGAATGGTAGATCCATATTCTTATACTCCTCATTGCACTTCATAACCCAATGTAAGATCCATATTCTTCTACTCCTCATTGCACTTCATAACCCAATGTTAGATCCATATTCTTATACTCCTCATTGCACTTCATAACCCAATGTTAGATCCATATTCTTATACTCCTCATTGCACTTCATAACCCGAATGGTAGATCCATATTCTTATACTCCTCATTGCACTTCATAACCCGAATGTTAGAGCCATATTCTTATACTCCTCATTGCACTTCATAACCCAATGTTAGATCGATATTCTTATACTCCTCATTGCACTTCATAACCCAATGTTAGATCCATATTCTTATACTCCTCATTGCACGTCATAACCCAATGTTAGAGCCATATTCTTATACTCCTCATTGCACTTCATAACCCAATGTTAGAGCCATATTCTGATACTCCTCATTGCACTTCATAACCCAATGTTAGATCCATATTCTTATACTCCTCATTGCACTTCATAACCCATTGTTAGATCCATATTCTTATACTCCTCATTGCACTTCATAACCCAATGTTAGATCCATATTCTTATACTCCTCATTGCACTTCATAACCCAATGTTAGATCCATATTCTTATACTCCTCATTGCACTTCATAGCCCAATGGTAGAGCAATGATCTTATGCTCCACATACCCTAATGTTAGAGCCATATTCTTATACTTCTCATTACACCTCATAACCCAATGTTAGAACTATACTTTTATACTACTCATAACACCATGTTAAGGCTATACTCTGACACTTCTTACAGGGCCGGCCCTAACAATTGCGGGGCCCTATGCGAAACGGATTGCGCGGGGCCCAGTCTGGATGGGGATAAGGATAATAAGTGAAAATTAAGATTTTGTATTAGAAAGTGGGGCCTATGGAACTGCGGGGCCCACTGCGGCCGCATAGGTTGCAGTGGCCTAAGGCCGGCCCTGACTTCTTAAACCCCATGTTAGAACTATACTCTTGTACTCCTCATACCCCATTTTAGAGCTCTACCATGTTATATGCTGAGCAAATTTTAAAAGCAGCTGTCTCTCGAGTTAAAGGTATGAATAGACAGGATTCTTTTTAAGCTTTTTAATTCTGATAGGTCTAAATTTATTTTAACTTTTCATCCACATAACCTTAAAGCTCGTTTTCTGGTTCTGAAAAACCGTTCGATTCTTAAGGGAGACCCTGTTACCAAGGAGATTTTCGCAAAACCTCTTTTCGCTTTCTGGGGGACAAGAGCCTTAGCGACATGCTAGTTAGAAGCCACCTCACTGCTATTAAAGCACATAAAGGCACCAAAAGTTGCAACCATAGCCGTTGTAATACATGTCCCTACGTGATTGAAGTTGATAAGATCAATTTCAGTTTGGAAATATCCAGAATAAAAGATGGCTTTACCTGCACAAGTCGAAACGTGATTTACATCATTCTTTGTAAAAAAAAAAGTGCGGTAAATTATACGTAGGAGTGACAGGTCGTCGCCTTGGAGACCGGTTTAGAGAACACCTCTACAAAATAAATAAACAGGCCTCTGTCCGGTTTCCAAACATTTCAATAGCACTAACGATGATGGAATGTTGGACATTGCAGTTACTGATATACTATATACTAGTAACACATTGGATAGGATATATATGGAGAATAAATTGATAACAAGATTTGGTACGTTGACTCCATACGGGATAAACCAAATCCACAATTTTACGTGACTGCCATGTCTTTTTCCTGTTTGGTTTTTTAAATTTTACTCAAATTCAGTTCTTCCTTACTTTGTTTCTGTCAGGTTTTTTGCTCCCATTCCTATTTTTTCTCCTTTTTAAAATTATTTTTAATTAGGAAATATGCCTATATATATTATGTAAATTTAATTTATACTTATTTAAATGTTGTGTTGTTATAAAGATGAGGCATGTGCCGAAACGTATACCTATGTATTATGTAAAATTATTAATACAGCTTACAAATATTGCTATCTTCTCACAACGTGTTCGTGTCTAATTAATCTATTTTAAAACTTTATCGCGGTCCAACAAATTTTATATCCCATTTTAGAACTATACTCTCATACTCCTCATACCCCATATTAGAGGTATACTCGTATACCCTCATAACACTGTTTTAAAGGTTTAAATCGCTATTCACTTTTTAATTCTATTTCGTCTATATATATCTATTTTAAAAATTATTAGCACGTAACAGAGGTCAGGGGTGAGCTATTTATTTCTTAAGGTCTATTGAGCTCGATGTCAGGTCAGCTACATTAATGTTTTTTTTGCCTCATGGGTTCTAATGCTGTGGTATGGTTCTAATGCTGTGGTATCCTGGATTTTACATTTACTTAAGTTTAATGGAGGGTGGATTTTTTAAAAAACCATTAAAAAATTTAACAGAACGGCCATTTATTAAGGCCAGAACCGGGTGGAGTTTTATACACCCGGAACATGTCCGGGTATTTTGAGAAATTACTGGCCGATCCTAGTCTAGTTGTTACACAAAAAAGAGTTATCTTCTCATTTCTATCATGTGTTCCACAAAATTGGAAGAATGAAAAGTACATGTGTAGAACCAGTGGCGTTGTATGGAACCAGTAGCCAAATATAGAACCAGTAGCCATGTATAGAACCAGTAGCCACGTATAGAGCCATTAACAATGTATAGAACCATTAGCTATGTATAGAACCAGTAGCGATGTATGGAACCAGTAGTAATGTATATCACCAGCAGCCATGTATAGCACAAGCAGCCATGTATAGCACCAGTAGCTATGTATAGCACCAGCAGCCCTATATAGCACCAGCACCCATATATAGCACGAGTAGCCATGCATATCACCAACAGCAATGTAAAGCACTAGTAGCCATGTAAAGCACAAGTAGCGATGTATAGCACCAGCATTCATGTATAGCACCAGTAGCCATATATAGCACCAGTACCCATGTATAGCACCAGTAGCCCTGTGTAGCACCTCCAGCCATGCATAGCACAAGCAGCCACGTATAGCACAAGCAGCCATGTATAGCACCAGTATCCATGTATAGCACAAGCAGCCATGTATAGCACCAGTAGCAATGTAGAGCGCCAGCAGCCACGTATAGCACCAGTAGCCACGTATAGCGCCAGCAGCCATGTATAGCACCAGCATCCATGCATAGCACCAGTACCCATGTATAGCAACAGTACCGATATATAGCACCAGCAGCCACGTATGGCGCCATCAACCTTGTATAGCCCAAGCAGCCATGTATAGCACGAGCAGCCATGTATAGTGGCCATGTATAGCGCCAGGAGCCATGCATAGCACCGCTAGCCATGTATAGCACCAGCGGCTATGTATAGCACCAGTAGCCACGTATAGCACCAGTAGCTATGTATGGCGCCAGCAGACATGTATAGCGCCAGCGGCCATGTATAGCACCAGCAGCCATGTATAGCACCAGTAGCCACGTATAGCACCAGTAGCCACGTATAGCACCAGAAGCCATGTATAGCACTAGTAGCCACGTATAGCATCGGTAGCCACGTATAGCACCAGCATCCATGTATAGCATCAGTATACATGTATAGCACCAGTACCCAGATATAGCACCAGCATCCATAAATAGCACCAGTACCCATGTATAGCAACAGTACCGATGTATAGCACCAGAAGCCACGTATAGCGCCAGCAACCTTGTATAGCGCCAGCAGCCATGTATAGCACGAGCAGCCATGTATAGTGGCCATGTATAGCGCCAGGAGCCATGCATAGCACCACTAGCCATGTATAGCACCAGCGGCTATGTATAGCACCAGTAGCCACGTATAGCACCAGTAGCTATGTATAGCGCCAGCAGCCATGTATAGCGCCAGCGGCCATGTATAGCACCAGTAGCCACGTATAGCACCAGTAGCCATGTATAGCACCAGTAGCCACGTATTGCACCGGTAGCCACGTATAGCACCAGTAGCAACGCATAGCACCAATAGCCAAGTATAGCGCCAGCGGCCATGTATAGCACAAGCAGCCATGTATAGCACCAGTAGCAATGTAGAGCGCCAGCAGCCACGTATAGCACCAGTAGCCACGTATAGCGCCAGCAGCCATGTATAGCACCAGCATCCATAAATAGCACCAGTACCCATGTATAGCAACAGTACCGATGTATAGCACCAGCAGCCACGTATAGCGCCAGCAACCTTGTATAGCGCCAGCAGCCATGTATAGCACGAGCAGCCATGTATAGTGGCCATGTATAGCGCCAGGAGCCATGCATAGCACCACTAGCCATGTATAGCACCAGCGGCTATGTATAGCACCAGTAGCCACGTATAGCACCAGTAGCTATGTATAGCGCCAGCAGCCATGTATATACCGCCAGCGGCCATGTATAGCAATAGTAGCCACGTATAGCACCAGTAGCCATGTATAGCACCAATAGCCACGTATTGCACCGGTAGCCACGTATAGCACCAGTAGCAACGCATAGCACCAATAGCCAAGTATAGCGCCAGCGGCCATGTATAGCACAAGCAGCCATGTATAGCACCAGCAGTCATGTATAGCACCAGTAGCCATGTATAGCGCCAGCAGCCCTGCATAGCACCAGCAGCCATGTATAGCACCAGTAGCCATGTATAGCACCAGCAGCCATGTATAGCGCCAGCAGCCATGTATAGCACCAGTAGCCACGTATACCACCAGAAGCCATGTATAGCGCCAGCGGCTATGTATAGCACCAGTAGCCACGTATAGCACCAGTAGCTATGTATAGCGCCAGCAGCCATGTATAGCCCCAGTAGCCACGTATATCACCAGAAGCCATGTATAGCACCAGTAGCCACGTATAGCACCGGTAGCCACGTATAGCACCAGTAGCAACGCATAGCACCAGCAGCCATGTATAGCGCCAGCAGCCATGCATAGCACCAGCAGCCATGTATAGTACCAGCAGCCATGTATAGCACCAGCGGCTATGTATAGCACCAGTAGCCACGTATAGCACCAGTAGCCATGTATAGTGCCAGCAGCCATGTATAGCACCAGTAGCCAAGTATAGCACCGGTAGCCACGTATAGCACCAATAGCCACGAATAGTACCAGTAGCCATGTATTGCGCCATCGGCCATGTATTGCGCCATCGGCCATGTATTGCGCCATCGGCCATGTATTGCGCCATCGGCCATGTATTGCGCCATCGGCCATGTATTGCGCCATCGGCCATGTATAGCGCCATCGGCCATGTATTGCGCCATCGGCCATGTATTGCGCCATCGGCCATGTATAGCGCCATCGGCCATGTATAGCGCCATCGGCCATGTATAGCGCCAGCGGCCATGTATTGCGCCATCGGCCATGTATTGCGCCATCGGCCATGTATAGCGCCAGCGGCCATGTATTGCGCCATCGGCCATGTATAGCGCCATCGGCCATGTATTGCGCCATCGGCCATGTATAGCGCCAGCGGCCATGTATTGCGCCATCGGCCATGTATAGCGCCAGCGGCCATGTATTGCGCCATCGGCCATGTATTGCGCCATCGGCCATGTATTGCGCCATCGGCCATGTATAGCGCCAGCGGCCATGTATTGCGCCAGCGGCCATGATGGCTGGCGCAAGCAATGTATTTAAAGACTACGCTTAACCAAGTACAGTATTGTAAGACAATGTCGTGAAACAATGATACACTAAAAAGTTAAATATTGTCAACAATACTTTAATAACTAGTCCCAATATTTATGAGTATTAAAATGACGAATGTTAATAAATGAATGAATGTAACAAGCCTTGGGTTCCCGAATTTTGTTATTTTAAAATTTAAAGCAAAGAAAAAAAGGGAAATGTTACCATTCCCTTGGATCAGCGGTTCTCAAGCTGTGGGTCGCGACCCCTTTGGAGGTCGAACAACCCTTTCTAATGGGGCGCCTAAGACCACTGGAAAACACAAATACTCAACAGTTACGAAGTAGCAACGAAAATATTTTTGCTGTTTGGGATCGCCAAAACATGGGGAACTGTATTAGGAAGGTTGAGAACCAGTGCCTTAGATTATTTTCTCAATACCTTTGGTTAAACCTAATTGTAATTTTTTTTTTTAAATGTAGCTGTGAGCAGTGTTCGCAAAGGATTAGTCATATTACATACAAGGACAGCAAGACGTCGAGAAATAATAAATAGCGGATTCCTGGCCGACTTCTGATGTGACTACGGAAAGCCCTAAATGACTTTCAACCGAATCCGAAAATCAAACGAAAGTTAACTTTTCTGTTTCGGCCCAAAACCGAAACGACGCCGAAAATTATCACATATCAATTTTCGGTGCCGAAATCGAAATTCGGTCCGCCTCTGTATAAAAGTACGGCTTTCAGACCTGGTGCCAATGGCCACAACTCTACTACTTTGCTAAAACATTAATAGGTAAAGTCATTAATTTTATATGGCCCGGAAATTTAGCCTCACTACACATCACGGTACAACATCACGGTACAACATCACGGTACAACATCAAGGTACAACATCACGGTACAACATCCCGGTACAACATCGCGGTATCTCTTGACATCATAATAACTGGGTTTCCTTTACCTCGCCAGAATGGATAAAGTGCGAGAGCAACAGTCAAAGAAAAGAAAAGAAAGTCGCTATGGCTCACTAAAACGTTCTGGATGGCTCACTAAAACGTCCTGGATGGCTCACTAAAACGTTCTGGATGGCTCACTAAAACGTTCTGGATGGCTCACTAAAACGTTCTGGATGGCTCACTAAAACGTCCTGGATGGCTCACTAAAACGTTCTGGATGGCTCACTAAAACGTTCTGGATGGTTCACTAAAACGTCCTGGGTGGCTCACTAAAACGTTCTGGATGGCTCACTAAAACGTCCTGGATGGCTCACTAAAACGTCCTGGATGGCTCACTAAAACGTCCTGGATGGCTCACTAAAACGTCCTGGATGGCTCACTAAAACGTCCTGGATGGCTCACTAAAACGTTATCCATAATACGTTCTTGGGTCATCCTTGTGTGGGACGTCACACTCGTATGGGGCTTGCGAAGGCTTGTAGGCATTTGACATAATTGTCATTCACTAAGATGAGATACGTTATTTTTACTGATCCAAATAAATGGAAATTAGTCTTTTTCAGTCGTCGTACATATCTTTTTTAGTCTTGAAAATCCTTTTTTTGAGTTTTTCGTTGTACCTTAAAATTAGGTCGCAGCCTTACTTTCGTCCAATAATTTAGCGGTACGAATAACTGTTGAGTTCTTGAGTGTGATTTTTGATGATGAACAGAGTCTTGGCTGTTTGTTTGAACGGAGCCCTCGTTCTTTGTCCCACGATCACAACGCTCCTTATTTCTGCAGCCGATTTGTCTTTCGATGGCTGTTTTGATCCTGCTATTATTTGTTTACAAGATGGATATCATTTCCCCCCCTCCCCCCCCCCCAATATGGCGGATATGAATATGTCTGTGTTTATGTCATAAACAGAAATGACATATTTTAAAATTAATCCAAGACAATGATTAAAATAATGGATGCTATAGTTTAACTCCAGGAGATGCGGCAAAGTTCATCTTCTTGTGTCTCTCATAATAACTCCCGTAGACAAGAGAAGCTTTTTCTATGAGATCTCTCCTCTGATAACTTGAAGCAGAGACGAGGGTGGGATATGTTACGATGGGATTTGGTAGGTGGGATGGTGTGGTTTAGCTAGTGTGAGTGTGGGGATCAGATTTGATAGGTTGGTTGGTGTGGTTTAGCTAGTGTGAGTGCGGGGATCAGATTTGATAGGTTGGTTGGTGTGGTTTAGCTAGTGTGAGTGCGGGGATCAGATTTGATAGGTTGGTTGGTGTGGTTTAGCTAGTGTGAGTGTGGGGATCAGATTTAATAGGTTGGTTGGTGTGGTTTAGCTAGTGTGAGTGTGGGGATCAGATTTGATAGGTTGGTTGGTGTGGTTAAGCTAGTGTGAGTGTGGGGATCAGATTTTATAGGTTGGTTCGTGTGGTTTAGCTAGTGTGAGTGTGGGGATCAGATTTGATAGTTTGGTTGGTGTGGTTTAGCTAGTGTGAGTGTGGGGATAAGATTTGATAGGTTGGTTGGTGTGGTTTAGCTAGTGTGAGTGTGGGGATCAGATTTTATAGGTTGGTTGGTGTGGTTTAGCTAGTGTGAGTGTGGGGATCAGATTTAATAGGTTGGTTGGTGTGGTTTAGCTAGTGTGAGTGTGGGGATCAGATTTGATAGGTTGATTGGTGTGGTTAAGCTAGTGTGAATGTGGGGATCATTGGTAGGCGAGTTGGTGTGGTTAAGCTAGTGTGAGTGTGGGGATCAGATTTGATAGGTTGGTTCGTGTGGTTTAGCTAGTGTGAGTGTGGGGATCAGATTTGATAGTTTGGTTGGTGTGGTTTAGCTAGTGTGAGTGTGGGGATAAGATTTGATAGGTTGGTTGGTGTGGTTTAGCTAGTGTGAGTGTGGGGATCAGATTTTATAGGTTGGTTGGTGTGGTTTAGCTAGTGTGAGTGTGGGGATCAGATTTGATAGGTTGGTTGGTGTGGTTTAGCTAGTGTCAGTGTGGGGATCATTGGTAGGCGAGTTGGTGTGGTTAAGCTAGTGTGAGTGTGGGGATCAGATTTGATAGATTGGTTGGTGTGGTTAAGCTAGTGTGAGTGTGGGGATCATTGGTAGGCGAGTTGGTGTGGTTAAGCTAGTGTGAGTGTGGGTATAATTGGTAGGCGAGTTGGTGTGGTTAAGCTAGTGTGAGTGTGGGGATCAGATTTGATAGGTTGTTTGGTGTTGTTAAGCTAGTGTGAGTGTGGGGATCAGATTTTATAGATTGGTTGGTGTGGTTAAGCTAGTGTGAGTGTGGGGATCATTGGTAGGCGAGTTGGTGTGGTTAAGCTAGTGTGAGTGTGGGGATCAGATTTGATAGTTTGGTTGGTGTGGTTTAGCTAGTGTGAGTGTGGGGATCAGATTTGATAGGTTGGTTGGTGTGGTTAAGCTAGTGTGAGTGTGTGGATCAGATTTTATAGATTGGTTGGTGTGGTTAAGCTAGTGTGAGTGTGGGGATCACTGGTAGGCGAGTTGGTGTGGTTAAGCTAGTGTGAGTGTGGGGATAATTGGTAGGCGAGTTGGTGTGGTTAAGCTAGTGTGAGTGTGGGGATCAGATTTGATAGGTTAGTTGGTGTGGTTAAGCTAGTGTGAGTGTGGGGATCAGATTTGATAGGTTGGTTGGCGTGGTTAAGCTAGTGTGAGTGTGGGGATCAGATTTGATAGGTTTGTTGGTGTGGTTTAGCTAATTTAAGGGTGATTTTTTTCAGATTTGATATGCGAGTGGGGATTTTGGCAAACATGAAAAGGAAGTTTGTGTGTTAGGGTGGGATGTCTCTTCGGGTGTGGTTTGATGTCTCTTAGGGTTTGATATGATCTGTCATAGGGTGTGGTGTGATCTGTCATAGGGTGTGGTGTGATCTGTCATAGGGTGTGGTGTGATCTGTCATAGGGTGTGGTGTGATCTGTCATAGGGTGTGGTGTGATCTGTCATAGGGTGTGGTGTGATCTGTCATAGGGTGTGATATGATCTGTCATAGGGTGTGATATGATCTGTCATAGGGTGTGGTGTGATCTGTCATAGGGTGTGGTGTGATCTGTCTTTGGGTGTGATGTGATATGTCTTAGTTTGTGGTGCAATCTGTCTTAGGGTGTGGTTTGATATGTCTTAGGGTGTGATATGATCTGTCATAGGGTGTGGTGTGATCTGTCATAGGGTGTGGTGTGATCTGTCTTAGGGTGTAGTGGGATCTGTCTTAGTTTGTGGTGCAATCTGTCTTAGGGTGTCGTGTGAAATATCTTAGGGTGTGGTGTGATCTGTCTTAGTTTGTGGTGCAATCTGTCTTAGGGTGTCGTGTGAAATATCTTAGGGTGTGATGTGATATGTCTTAGTTTGTGGTGCAATCTGTCTTAGGGTGTGGTTTGATATGTCTTAGGGTGTGATATGATCTGTCATAGGGTGTGGTGTGATCTGTCATAGGGTGTGGTGTGATCTGTCTTTGGGTGTAGTGGGATCTGTCTTAGTTTGTGGTGCAATCTGTCTTAGGGTGTCGTGTGAAATATCTTAGGGTGTGGTGTGATCTGTCTTAGTTTGTGGTGCAATCTGTCTTAGGGTGTCGTGTGAAATATCTTAGGGTGTGATGTGATATGTCTTAGTTTGTGGTGCAATCTGTCTTAGGGTGTGGTTTGATATGTCTTAGGGTGTGATATGATCTGTCATAGGGTGTGGTGTGATCTGTCATAGGGTGTGGTGTGATCTGTCTTTGGGTGTAGTGGGATCTGTCTTAGTTTGTGGTGCAATCTGTCTTAGGGTGTCGTGTGAAATATCTTAGGGTGTGGTGTGATCTGTCTTAGTTTGTGGTGCAATCTGTCTTAGGGTGTCGTGTGAAATATCTTAGGGTGTGGTGTGATCTGTCTTAGGGTGTTTTGTGATATGACTTAGGGTGTGGTGTGATTTTCTAAGGATTCGGTGTGATCTGTCTTAGTGTCTTATTGTATTGTGTGATATTTCTTAAGGTGTGGTGTATTTGTCTTAGTGTGTCATGTAATCTGTCTTAGGGTGTGGTGTAATCTGTCTTAGTGTATCGTGATCTGTCTTAGAGTGCCGTGACATGTGTGTTAAGGTAAGGTGTGATCTTTCTTAGGGTATGATGCAATCTGTCTTAGGGTGTGATGTGATCTGTCGTAGGGCCTAGTATGATCTGTCTAAGGGTGTGGTGTGATATATCTTAGGGTGTGGTGTGATCTGTCTTTGTTTTTGATGTGATCTGTCTTCGGGTGTTGTGATATCTGTCTTAGTTTATGGTGCAATCTTTCTTAAGGTGTGGTGTGATCTGTCAGGCTGACGTGTGATCTGTTTTAGAATGTGGTGTTATTTGTCTTAGTGTGTGGTGTGATCTGTTTTAGAATGTGGTGTTATTTGTCTTAGTGTGTGGTGTGATCTGTTTTAGAATGTGGTGTTATTTGTCTTAGTGTGTGGTGTGATCTGTTTTAGAATGTGGTGTTATTTGTCTTAGTGTGTGGTGTGATCTGTTTTAGAATGTGGTGTTATTTGTCTTAGTGTGTGGTGTGATCTGTTTTAGAATGTGGTGTTATTTGTCTTAGTGTGTGGTGTGATCTGTTTTAGAATGTGTTGTTATTTGTCTTAGTGTGTGGTGTGATCTGTTTTAGAATGTGGTGTTATTTGTCTTAGTGTGTGGTGTGATCTGTTTTAGAATGTGGTGTTATTTGTCTTAGTGTGTGGTGTGATCTGTTTTAGAATGTGTTGTTATTTGTCTTAGTGTGTGGTGTGATCTGTTTTAGAATGTGGTGTTATTTGTCTTAGTGTGTGGTGTGATCTGTTTTAGAATGTGGTGTTATTTGTCTTAGTGTGTGGTGTGATCTGTTTTAGAATGTGTTGTTATTTGTCTTAGTGTGTGGTGTGATCTGTTTTAGAATGTGGTGTTATTTGTCTTAGTGTGTGGTGTGATCTGTTTTAGAATGTGGTGTTATTTGTCTTAGTGTGTGGTGTGATCTGTTTTAGAATGTGGTGTTATTTGTCTTAGTGTGTGGTGTGATCTGTTTTAGAATGTGTTGTTATTTGTCTTAGTGTGTGGTGTGATCTGTTTTAGAATGTGGTGTTATTTGTCTTAGTGTGTGGTGTGATCTGTTTTAGAATGTGGTGTTATTTGTCTTAGTGTGTGGTGTGATCTGTTTTAGAATGTGGTGTTATTTGTCTTAGTGTGTGGCGTGCTCTGTCTTAAGGTGTGGTTTGATCTGTCCTTAGGTGTGGTGCGACCGGATCTAGTATGGTAGAGAGTGTAGAAATGGGATTGGAGGTGTGAAGTTTACTGTATTGAGGTATTAGGGAGGAGCAGAGGGGATTGACAATAGGGGATTGGCACTAGGGGATTGGGCAGTAAGGGATTGGGGTGTAATTGAATGGTTTGTATTAATTGTGGCGTGTAATATGATGAGTACAGTAAGGTGGGGTGTGGTTTTTTGGGATGTAACGATGTCTAGTGGGTTATATTTCTATGGAGTTTGTTTGTACGCACTAATCGGTTGGTAAATACAAAGAAAATCCGCTTCTTGAGACGACGTAAATAGACGACGTAAATAGACAACGTAAATTGCTTTACAAAGAGAAAAAAAAATTCGCAGTATAAAACTGTCAACAAAACTCCAAAACGTGACGCTCACATAATTCTTTGGTGCGTACTGTTAAGATAAGAGAATTTAAATATCATTAATGTAAAGCTAATGTTTTAAACTATCAAAAAAATGTGAATAGAAATGGAGAGAAATTGAGTATCACTTGTCAAAGGCTATTTAATTAATTTATTATTTTGCCACAAGTCTCAAAAAGTTTGCTTTAATTCTTCACCCTTGCTGGTGTATTGGTGCAGGAAATTAGAGCCGCGCTGGATACATCTGATGTTGAATTGTGATGACACCGGAGATTGCTTATTTTGCTCCATATGACGAAGATGTTCCCGGAACCTATCAGACGGCCTTTTTACCCTTTCTCCTATATAACAGGGGGCGGCATCTTCGGCATCCTCGGCAAACAGTCACATAAATCCCATCTCAACTGATACTTGCGACGCCCTCTTTGGTGGTAAAGGTCTTCTTAGGGAAGCTAATGTTTTCAGTTTCCAGAACATAGGGGCAAGTCCTACAACGGCTTCTTGAACATGTCTTAGTCACATGTGAGAAGTATCGGCTCGAAAAGAAAAAGAGGGGGGGGGGATCTGACAAGGCCAGACGGACGAACACATAGTCGGTCCAACAATTAACCTAATGAGTGGGAGAGAAAGATAAAATCGTTTGTTGATTTAAAATGTAGTGTACCGGGAAAAGGGGTAGGGGTGGTGATGTGGATTAAAGAGAGATTGCAAAGAATAGAAAAGGAAATCATCCCCCCATCCCCCATCTCATTAAGATTTTTAAAAAAAATCTTGCTACAAATAGAAACGACTTCCGAACAATTGTTTTTGTATGTAGACAGAGGATTACGAGGGCGTATTATTATGGCACCCACGGCCAAACTACTAAAATTACTCCACTAACACGCTTTGGGAAACCAATTAAAATTGAAAATTGTTGTTCTCAACACAAAGTTCCCATCAGGTTCACATAATGACTTCTCGATTCTTCAGTACAAGTGAACTTTCTTGTCAGCAAAACCGTATTACTTAATACAAGTTTAAAATTAAAATTTCTTCACCCCCCCTTACTTTCGAGTGGCCCCCACCCCTTCAAGTGGCGCCCACGGTACATGCCGTGTCTAGCCACACTCTCAATACATTTATGTATGTAGGGCAGGGCCTTTAGCGTGTTCATGACACACGGACAAAACAACAATCACCACACCTTCTGAATGTAGGGTTGGGATTTCATAACGGGCGCACAGCGAAGCCTAAACGAGCGATTCCGTAACAACAACAAAAAAAAAAAAGAGAAAACGATAAACGAAAGTCTCTTTGAAAGACAAAACCAGCGTCCTCCACACAATGCCAACGGTTACATTAACGCTTTCACCTGGCACAGCACACCATGTCATGAGTGACCACCATAATGCCAGCGGTCAGCTGTGCGTCGTCATCTGACACATCACACCACATCACAGTCACCCACACGCGGCTACCATTACACAACAGGACGTGTTGAAAGTCGCCATATCAGTGCCACCAGTCAAGAATACACACCCCTGCTACCCCATCTCTGTTTGGCATTTTGACCTTATTTTCGCCACTTTCAACTTTAACCGCCCGCTATCGCCCGAACTCGCCCCTCCCACACTTACAATCAACCCGCTCATTTTGTCCATTGATTTGCTCCAGTAAAGCCATTCCCAGCAGGCGACAAGCTTCTGGTGATGGTTTTTTTTATTACTTGACATGGAGGATGAGATGGACGAATGTCCTCAAAATATGCTGATAAAATAGACGTATGTCCTCAAAATATGCTGATAAGATAGACGGATGTCCTCAAAATATGCTGATAAGATAGACGATGTCCTCAAAATATACTGATAAGATAGACGGATGTCCTCAAAATATGCTGATAAGATAGACGGATGTCCTCAAATTATGCTGATACGATGGAAGACTATCATAAAATAAAGCTGATAATATGGAGGTAGTTTCCTCAAAATACGAAGATGATATTTGGAGATTTCCTTAAACTACCAAGATGATCTGAGGAGATGTCCCCAAATCACAAGAGGAAGAAAGAAGAATGCCATTTGTCGTGAATATAGGAAGGGGATAAAGAAAGGTCATGGAGAGGGAGGGAGATAAAGAAAGGTCATGGAGAGGGAGGGAGATAAAGAAAGGTCATGGATAGGGAGGGAGATAAAGAAAGGTCATGGAGAGGGAGGGAGATGAAAATTGACCTCAAATTTAAACGAAACTAGAAGAGAAGTTCTTCTTATTCTGATTGGTTTCAGTGGAATATTTTAAACACAACGGGTCATTAGTAACATTTTCCTTCCCTTAAGCCCCCCCCCCCCCCCAACTAACACCGTTTGTATTAAGAGGAGAAAGGTGAGGTTTGTGAAGTAACATAGAAATATGGAGTGAGATAGAGTGTGGTGAGGTTTGTGAAGTAACATAGAAATATGGAGTAAGATAGAGTGTGGTGAGGTTTGTGCAGTAACATAGAACTATGGAGTAAGATGGAGTTGGGTGAGGTGTGTGAAGTACCATAGAAATGTGGAGTGAGATGGAGTTGGGTGAGGTGTGGGAAGTAACATAGAAATATGGAGTGAGATAGATAGGGGTGAGGTTTGTGAAGTAACATAGAAATATGGAGTGAGATAGATAGGGTTGAGTTTTGTGAAGTAACATAGAAATATGGAGTGCGATGAGTTGGGTGAGGTGTGTGAAGTAACATAGAAATATGGAGTAAGATAGAGTGTGGTGAGGTTTGTGCAGTAACATAGAACTATGGAGTAAGATGAGTTGGGTGAGGTGTGTGAAGTACCATAGAAATATGGAGTGAGATGGAGTTGGGTGAGGTGTGTGAAGTAACATAGAACTATGGAGTAAGATGAGTTGGGTGAGGTGTGTGAAGTACCATAGAAATATGGAGTGAGATGGAGTTGGGTGAGGTGTGTGAAGTAACATAGAAATATGGAGTGAGATGGAGTGGGGTGAGGTGTGTGAAGTAACATAGAAATATGGAGTGAGATAGAGTGGGGTGAGGTTTGTGAAGTAACATAGAAATATGGAGTGAGATGGAGTGTTACCTTTGCGTGTAGAGCAGAACAAGACCGTACAGTGAGTAGGGGAGGTGACTTTGATTCCTAGACAGAGAGGGGGGATGACTCTTGATTCCATGGACGGAAGTATGGACGAAGATAGACAAGAGAAGAAAAAGATATAAATAACCCGATGAAGGACAATGGTCATTTAACCTATATAATTGGTCGAAAATGGTCATTATACCAATAGATTTGGTATACAGTGGTCATTTAACTTATTTCCTAGGTGGATAAAATGGTTATTTAACCTATATTATAATAATATCTTGGTTGACAAATATCTAATAATCTGATGAAGGACATCGAGCATTTCTTCATTAAAAATTGTTCAATTATAGTTACACAAAATAAATGAATAAAGACAAGTTTATGCATTCACCGATTCTAAAGTTTGTCTTAAATATATATATTGATTATGTAAATCACATCGCGTTTATCAGGCTTGAGTGATCCAGCGGGAGAGAACCTATGCTACTATCGTGTTTATCAGACTTGAGTGCTCCATTGGGGAACATCTTTGCTACTCCGCTCCTCCCACATCAGTTTTATTTTTTAATTGTTAAAAGAAACAAAAAATTATTTATTCATCGTTTATCCCCACCCCACCCCTTTTCCTCTCCCCCAACCCCTTCACAGTTAACAGATTCGGCGCTTTCCTTCTCTAGTTCCTTCATTGTAGTCTTCCTCCTATCCCGTCATATCTGACCACTCAGCCCATCCAACTATCTCGTCATACCTAACCGGTAAACCCATCCACCTATCCCGTCATAACTAACCTGTCAGCCCATCCACCTATCCCGTCATACCTGACCACTCAGCCCATCCACCTATCCCGTCATACCTGACCACTCAGCCCATCCACCTATCCCGTCATACCTGACCACTCAGCCCATCCACCTATCCCGTCATACCTGACCACTCAGCCCATCCACCTATCCCGTCATACCTGACCACTCAGCCCATCCACCTATCCCGTCATACCTGACCACTCAGCCCATCCACCTATCCCGTCATACCTGACCACTCAGCCTATCCACCTGTCCCGTCATACCCAACCGGTCAGCCCTTCCACTTATCCCGTCATACCTAACCGGTCAGCCCATCCACCTATCCCGTCATACCTAACCGGTCAGCCCTTCCACCTATCCCGTCATACCTAACCGGTCAGCCCATCCACCTATCCCGTCATACCTGACCACTCAGCTCATCCACCTATCCCGCCAAATGCGCCAATCCACACTTCCCCCTCAAAAACGTGTGCCGGTATATGGCCTCATAACCAGAATCCTTCTCTGACACGCAGCGTAAAGCACCCCCATCCCATAGAATGGTAGATTTACCACTTTACAAACACAACTAGGGCCATTACAAAGAAACCCTTTACTGCTGCTCTGGTTTTTCTTTGTAGTAGCTGTAAATGCAAAATAAATATTTAAAAAAAAATTTAAAAAACACATCTTGGCTGCCTACTTCATAACATGAAATCTAGACTTCCTCAAACTTTTCCACAAACTATCTTCAGTTACGCGATGCAATTATTAAAGGAAAACAAAACAATTAACCCATAAAAGACTAAATAAAATAATAACAAACAGTTTTCAACCAAATTTAAAAATAAACGTCTTTGCACGGATTAAAACAACAGATAGCTGATCAGCAGTCGACATTTTCAACAAAAATCGCGGAGAAATAGTTGTGGAAATAGGGTGACCATGAATCGGAAGTCACCACGTGACGTCATATCACCACAGCTGACAGCCATTTATTAATCGCACGCAGCTGCAGACGACATAGGTTAAAGGTTACGTTTACAATCTCGCGTAGACATTCAAACGTCGATCCCGTGGCCAAGAGTGTGATAATTTTCTACTTACTGTGTTCTCCAGTGGCTTCAGAACCTCGAATTGAAAGCACACGTCGTTATGGTAACCAGCGTCACACGCGTCTCCCAATGTACGCGATAAATGACCATTGACACGCGCTCCAAGAGCTTCACAAGAAATGCAGGTCTTAATTCCAATCCCATCTTTGAATGTGATTACGAAGATGAAATGAGAAATTCCTTAGAAACATATAAGCGCCGTTGCACTTTTGTCAATGATTGAAGATTGTCACCTCTAGGGGAGAGAGGAAAAAAAAAAGGGGGGGGGGTGGTTGAAAGAAATAGATAAATAAAGCTCCACCAAAGGTCACGTGAGCTTACTTGTAGGAGCCCAGCACATGCACGCGGTAAGCTCAGTGGAAAGATTGGGTGAGGCCAGAAGAGGGGGGGGGGAGACGGGGGAGATGTTACCAGTGGCGCTAAAATGACGACAAGTCTGGTGGATTTTGGTTGAGTGAGGGCGAGGTGGGTTGAGGAACGTGAGGGGAGAGGGGCGGGGAGGGGGAGGGAGGCTGGGAGGGAGGAGTTGCTGGGAGAGGGAGGAGTGGCTGTCGAGGTGAAAGTGAAAAGAAAACAATTTGCGTTCTTAATAAGAAGTGCGGGGGGGGGGGTTACTGATTTGGGGGAAGGTGCTTTATGACCAACCCCAGACAAACTCACACGTATATAAATGGATACATAAATCAATATATAGATACATACACATTGATAAATACATTTATAGTTTCATGAATAGATACTTGTTAAGATCGGTTTAAATGAAGATTGAAACATAGATACTTTTGGAGACATATAAAGGCAGATATTTTCATATTATTGGAAGAGAAGGAAATGTTTTGCCTTTAGGGCTACTCGCTTGCTTGCTTGTAGTGTGTGTGTGTGTGTTTGTGCGTATGACCGAGCCTGCGCGTGTGTATATGCCATTTGTACATACGGGTATTCGGGAAGAGTAAATAATGGGGCAAGAGAGGAGTGGATGTCAGGGTTGGGCCTGTCAATACAAACATAGCCCCACAATCTTAGCCAGTCACAGAGAGGCTATCCTAGCCAGTCACAGAGATGCTATCTTAGCCAGTCAAAGAGAGAATATCTTAGCCAGTCAAAGAGAGGCTATCTTAGCCAGTCACATAGATGCTATCTTAGCCAGTCAAAGAGAGGCTATCTTAGCCAGTCACAAAGAGGCTATCTTAGCCAGCCACAGAGAGGCTATCTTAGCCAGTCACAGAGAGGCTATCTTAGCCAGTCAAAGATAGGCTATCTTAGCCAGTCAAAGAGAGGCTATCTTAGCCAGCCACAGAGACTTAACCGTACGTACACAGAAATTCGGTTTTGTTTAAGTACGAAATGGTGACGAGACACCCAGCAGTTTGAGAACCGTTCGTTGATATTGGGAATGAAAATTAAATCGGGATTTATTTTCATTTCTTCTATATATTCTTTTATTACAGAAGATATCGTAGAGGAAAAAGGTCTAAGTGTATGTCTGGGCGGGGGAGGGGGGGGTATTTGAATTTTTTTTTTTCCCACACAAACATTAGTTTCAAACGATCGATTAATCCAGTGAACTGCCCCCCCCCCCTTTTTTTAAAAAAAAAAATGAAACATACGGTAATGCAATGCACCTGGCACTGTTAAGTATAATGCTAAGCATTCAGTCTTGAGTTGTGCTTACGAGTTTGTTGGTTTATCTGGCAACACTGTGTTGTTCAACTGTTTGCTCTCCCCCCCCCCCACCCATCTCATCCCAGTGTACACATAAGAAAATTGGATGCACCCAAGCAATGCCAATCAATAAATCTGGCCAGATTTTCTGATATTGAGGTACCGAATGAGAAAAGATAATTTATAAACTAAGACAAATCGTCATGGAAGTAAAATAGAGGACCCTCACTGGCAGTAAAACATTTGGGTGTGATGGAGAGCTCTGGCAGCACTTGTTGCTGGGGAAATGTACACAAGGCTTGATTGAAAAGAAAATGCTAAGAAATATCCTAGACGCCATAATTGTGGGAGACTGATTAGCCCCAAACGTTTGGGAGTTAAAGTACACCTGACCGACAAATGATTGGGCATTGACCCACACGACTTGGACTTTGACCCACATGACTTGGACTTGGACCCACACAGGGATTTGAATCTAAATTCTAGGAAGTTGAAGCTGTGAAAGGAAGTTGAAGCTGTGAAATTTTGCTCCTTATTCGATCATTACTTGACCATTGCTACGTCAATCTAGAGTAATGTTGGTGTTGACAAAATTTTGTTGTTTTTTTTTAATTGGAGACCGCGTCAAAAACTTTTAAAGAGTGGAAAGTTAATCGCTGGTAAACCCTATTTTCCAATACTGATTGAATCATATTATGGATCTATGCCATTTTCAAGGTGTCTTTTATGTTTTTAATAAATTAGTGTTAAGGAGACAGAGCTTCGGTGGTCACTTAAGACAGAAAGCTACAATGGTCACATTGCACAGATGTCTAAAATGGTCAGATTACAGATTACTAAAGTGTTCACATCACAGATCGCTACAATGGTCACATACTCAGATTGCTAAAAGCGTCACATCACATATATGGCTACATTTGTCCCGTGACAAAGATGGCTACAATGAAATAAACGTCATAAAAGTTCGGTTTGTATTCATTTAGAGATCAGTAAATCAATAACTAATGAAATATTTTGCTTGGACCTTTGGAACACTACGAAGTGATCAATCCATTCCTCCCATTCCCCACATTCCTACCAGTCACCCCATTCCTCCCATTCCCCACATTCCTACCAGTCACCGTAATCCACCCACTCACCCCATTCCTCCTATTCCCCACATTCCTACCAGTCACCCCATTCCTCCCATTCCCCACATTCCTACCAGTCACCCCATTCCTCCTATTCCCCACATTCCTACCAGTCACCCTAATCCACCCACTCACCCCATTCCTCCTATTCCCCACATTACTACCAGTCACCCCATTCCTCCCATTCCCCACATTCCTACCAGTCACCCCATTCCTCCCATTCCCAACATTCCTACCAGTCACCCCATTCCTCCCATTCCCCACATTCCTACCAGTCACCCTAATCCACCCACTCACCCCATTCCTCCTATTCAACACATTACTCCTATTCAACACATTACTCCTATTCAACGCATTAATCCAGTTCACCTATTTCTCTCATTCGCCTCATACTCCCACTCCCCCTTTTCCTTCCCTTAAACTCATTCCTTCCACTCACCCCATTCCTCCCATTCACTCCATTCACCCCATTCCTCCCACTCACCCCATTCCTCCCATTCACTCCATTCACCCCATTCCTCCCACTCACCACATTCCTCTCATTCGACCCACACATTCCATTTCTCCTATTCCTCCCATTCCTCTCATTCCTCCCATTCCTCCCACTCACCCCATTCCTCCCACTCACCCCATTTACCCCATTCCTCCCACTCACCCCATTCCTCCCATTCACCCCATTCCTCCCACTCACCCCATTCCTCCCATTCACCCCATTCCTCCCATTCACCCCATTCCTCCCATTCACCCCATTCCTCCCATTCACCCCATCCCCCCCACTCACCCCCTTCCCCCCATTCACCCCCTTCCCCCCCTTCACCCCTTCCCTCCCACTCACCCCATTCCTCCCATTCACCCCATTCCTCCCACTCACCCCATTCCTCCCATTCACCCCATTCCTCCCATTCACCCCATTCCTCCCATTCACCCCATTCCTCCCATTCACCCCATTCCTCCCACTCACCCCATTCCTCCCATTCACCCCATTCCTCTCATTCGACCCACTCCTCACATGCCTCCAATACCTCCCTGGCGAAATGTAACATTTTCATTTTATGTCTTGCCAACAAGAGTATTAAAATGGTTCTCAAAATGAAACAAGAATAATCACTTTTTATCTTTTAAAATTTATTTTCGTAATTTTATTCTCTTCAATTTTTTTTTTTTTTTTTTTTTTTTTTAATTTTTTTTTTTTATTTTTTTTCTTTTTTTTTTTTTTTTTTTTTTTTTTTTTTTGCAAAGCTAATTTAGTGACACCACCTCCTTCCCTCAAACCAGGTCTCTCTATACAAACACATGCACCTTTCCCATCCCCACTCTCTGTGTTACCAGGCGAGTATCCGACGCTAATCAATAACTTGTATAGAGAAACGGCGGAAAGAGGAAAGATAGGAGGAGAAGACATGAGAGGACAAGATTATTTAAAGAAAGAGAGATAGCGAGAGAGTGTGGATGAGTAAAATTAGTTTTAAAAAAGAGACTGATGTATCATATATCACGTATGAATGTAAACTTAGCTCAGTGTATTTTTGGACGAGAAATTAAGGATATGCTAAAATAACCTTGCATGCCAGAAGAATATTAAAAAGAAGGATAATTTAGATGTTGAAGTCTTGACATGGAAGATGGACACTGGACAAAGGTGTGGATAAATAGTTGGATTGTGTAACATGGAGAAAATTGGATGGGATGAATGACTCGTCGCTTAATGGCTGAGATTTTGAGCAAGGACGGACGATTCAAATAGTCCTTCAAGGGACTTGGATAAGTTGATATACATATAGGCGGAGCCCTCGAGTGGGCCCTGAACTCCCATAGCTGAAAGAGGCCTCGCGTGGGCCCTGAACTCCCATGGCTGAAAGAGGCCTCGCGTGGGCCCTGAACTCCCATGGCTGAAAGAGGCCGCACGTGGGCCCTGAACTCCCATGGCTGAAAGAGGCCGCACGTGGGCCCTGAACTCCCATGGCTGAAAGAGGCCGCACGTGGGCCCTGAACTCCCATGGCTGAAAGAGGCCTCGCGTGGGCACTAAACTCCCATGGCTGAAAGAGGCCTCGCGTGGGCCCTGAACTCCCATGGCTGAAAGAGGCCTCGCGTGGGCCCTGAACTCCCATGGCTGAAAGAGGCCTCGCGTGGGCCCTGAACTCCCATGGCTGAAAGAGGCCTCGCGTTGGCCCTGAACTCCCATGGCTGAAAGAGGCCTCACGTGGGCCCTGAACTCCCATGGCTGAAAGAGGCCTCACGTGGGCCCTGAACTCCCAGGACTGAAACCGAAAATGTTAAAAATAAACATTGGAATAATGGACTATTGGGAAAAATCAAAACAAACATAAACGATATTGATAGTATCTAGTAAACAAACCACACATAAACGATAGTGATAGTATCTAGTAAACAAACCACACATAAACGATATTGATAGTATCTAGTAAACAAACCACACATAAACGATATTGATAGTATCTAGTAAACAAACCACAGGTCTTTAAAAAAAAATAGGGAAGAAATGTTTAGATTATTTATGGAGGCGAAGATATTGTAATAGTCAATGTTCTTAACCGGTGGCGTCACTACGTGGGTGCGGGCCGCACCCCCGGGGGTGACACCAGACAAGGGGACGCCTCTGTTCGTATCTTATTTAATAACTCAGCTGCGACCACTTGTGATTTTTTTTTTTTTTAAAGTTACCCGATTCAATGATTGACAAGACAATCAAGTTTTCAGAGAGATCAAGATTTATTCCAACAATGCTGTATCACCTAACCGTGTCATACCGACCAGACTCCACACTCTTCAGTAAATGCATGCGCCAAAGAAAACTCACAACGAGGAAAAGCAAAATTGCCTCCAATAACAGCGGGACCCCCACAACATGTGTGTCCTACGTGCGGGTAGCCTTTCTAGACACAAATAGGGCTCACGAGCCGCCCCCCCCCTCTTGCGTACTCACCGTCAAATATAGCCTTGGTCCTGTTCACTTACGAAGGACTAGTATTGATATTTGGGGTGGGGGTGGGGGGGGGGTGGAGGTCCAACGACGCTTCCACAGGGGTCGCCTAAGACCATCGGAAAAAACACATATTTATGAAGTAGTAACGTAAATAATTTTATGGTCGGAGCTCACTACAACACGAGGAACTTTATTAAAGGGTCGCGGCATTAGGAAGGTTGAGAACCACTGTAGTAGACGGTTGGGGCTCCTCTAAAATATTTATTCGGTTGTAGGGGGGGGGGAGGTAAATAAGACTACTATATCCACAGAAAAAAATAAAACAACTAGTGTTGAAACGTCATGAAACACATCTGTTTCTGGTCACGTGATATGATGACCAGTGACACATCCGATCAACCAAGTCGGAAGCATTCTTTGGTGCCAAGATTTTAACGTCTTGGAACGTTTTGCTCCAATTTGAGTTGTTAGAAAGTGCTCCAAAATTTTTATTTACCTCACTATACGTGTAACATTTGAAATAGCACAATTCATTAAAGTACATTACTATTTTTAAGTATTTTTTTTAAAATGTGTTTGTATGTGTAGCGTACGCCTAAAGACATTAAAGGACTTTATGCTTTACAATAATTCTCATTATTTGAGTTGGAAAGATGTAAGACATATTTAAAAAAAAAAAATAAATCAATAATACAATATGTAGGAACCATCAATGTTTGATCAAAGAACTTTGATAGCGATCTCTGAAAAACCTGAACTTTTTTAGGCTGAGTTTACGTGAACTCTACTGGGGTGGCCGAAAGTCAGAGAAACACTATGTGTTGGGAGCAAGTCACGGGAACACTATGTGTTGGGAGCAAGTCACAGAAACACTTGTGTTGGGAGCAAGTCACGGGAACACTTGTGTTGGGAGCAAGTTAAGGGAACACTATGTGTTGGGAGCAAGTCACAGAAACACTTGTGTTGGGAGCAAGTCACGGGAACACTTGTGTTTGGAGCAAGTCAAGGGAACACTATGTGTAGGGAGCAAGTCACAGAAACACTTGTTTTGGTGAGCAAGTCACAGATGTGTAGGGAGCAAGTCACAGAAACACTTGTTTTGGGAGCAAGTCACGGGAACACTTGTGTAGGGAGCAAGTCACAGAAACACTTGTTTTGGGAGCAAGTCACGGGAACACTTGTGTAGGGAGCAAGTCACAGAAACACTTGTTTTGGGAGCAAGTCACGGTAACATTTGTGTTGGGAGCAAGTCACGGGAACACTTGTGTTGGGAGCAAGTAAAAGAAACACTATGTGTTCGGAGCAAGTCAAAGGAACACTATGTGTTAAGTGCAAGTTAAGGGAACACTATGTGTTTGGAGCAAGTCATAGAAACACTTGTGTTGGGAGCAAGTCACCGGTACTATATGGGGTGTGACAGGAACAAATTGGAGTGTGGAGGATCAAGTCAAAAGAAGAATCACCCAATGACGATCGGGTGCATTTAAGCAAAAAATATTTCACTTCCCAAGACTTTCCCACATACTTTCCAAAAGAAATCAATCGGACCGCAACCCCATGAGACCACACGCCTTCACTCGCCTCCCTCAGTTCGCCTGTAACACTCTAACTATCTAAATATTCTCTTTTGGAAATTTGACGTGTCCTTTCATCCAGTCTCAGATTGAAAAGAACCGCGAGCCATCGTTGCGTTGTCTCCCTTGCCTGTCTGGATGGGCGCTCGTAACAAGCGCCATTATTTCCGGCGTCGACCCCCCCCCCCCCCCCCCCCGCACAGTACTCCATTCTGCTGTGGTCTTGTTCAGTTTATGCGGGGGGGGTCCATTCAATCTGAACTTTTTTTAAAATGTGCATTGAACACAACATTGGTACTTAATTAAAATAACCGCGATACCCTTCCTCCCCCCCCCCTTTTTTTTCCCTCACAACACGCTCTATCTGTTATTCCGCTAAACCCCTTGTTGCACATCATTACTACAACCCAAGCCTAAACCGTCCTGTATAATTTATTTCACATGCGTCTTATACTTACGCATCAGTTTAAAAAAAAGTGCCGCTTTTAAATTAATGTTACAGCAACACTAAAAGGGGAAGTGTGATTTTAAATGTAGACAAACAATGCAAATCAAAACAAATGTAGCCTATTCATTTCATTGTGTTCCCTCAAGTTCTTTTTCGATTGCTGCTTCCTTAGTGATGATACTGAAAGTACTTTTGAAATTCCCGCCACAGGCAGAAAAAAACCAAGGTAGACCTATATTTATGACGCCATTGATCTAAAAATAAAATATCTTTTTTTTCCCAACCATAAATGGTTATTTAGCCCCTTTCTTGACGTCATGTGGCGATTTTTTTTTACAGACGATACAGTTTGTCCATAGACCGGTTTTGAAACCCTAAAATTATCCGAAAAATAATAATTCTTTAGCATAAATGAAGTGGTGGACTGGCACGCCCGGACACCAGGGAAAAAAAAAACCCGGTGGAACGGTGATATTTGGGCCACCTTGGCCGTTATATCAGTGAGTTTTGGGCAGTCAGGGCCGCTTCTCTCGGTGAGATTTGGGCAGCCTGGACCGCTTCTGTCAGTGAGTTGTGGGCAGTCTAGGCCGCTTCTGTTGGTGAGATTTGGGCAGTTTGGGCCGTCTCTGTCAGTGAGTTGTGGGCAGCCTGGACCGCTTCTGTCAGTGAGTTGTGGGCAGTCTAGGCCGCTTCTGTCAGTGAGTTGTGGGCAGTCGGTGACCTTTCTACAATTCAGTGATGCTTGCGTATTTAATCTCTACTTCAGTGCATGCTCAATAATAATAATTATAAAAAAGCCAATGTGCGGCTAATAGCGCTAGAAACAAATGTTTAAATCAGGGGTCAGAAAGCTTCTTTTCATTTTATAAATTATATCTGCGAATAAAAAGCTGCGGGTAATCTGACCATGGTCGGCAGGTAAGTTGCAAAGCTTAATTAAAGTTTAAAGGCCGCCCAGGCCGGCAGGTAGAGTGTAAAGCTTAATTAAAGTTTAAAGGCCGCCCAGGCCGGCAGGTAGAGTGTAAAGCTTAATTAAAGTTTAAAGGCCGCCCAGGCCGGCAGGTAGAGTGTAAAGCTTAATTAAAGTTTAAAGGCCGCCCAGGCCGGCAAGCAGGGTGTAAATCTTAAAAAAACCAACCAAGCTGGCAGGTAGGGTGTAAAACTTAAAAAACCAACCAAGCTGGCAGGTAGGGTGTAAAACTTAAAAAACCAACCAAGCTGGCAGGTAGGGTGTAAAACTTAAAGGCCACCCGGGCCGGCATAGGCCACCCGGGCCGGCATAGGTCTATCTTGTCAAGGCAACAGTTAAAACAATTATACTTGTCATGTAATGTATTTCAAACTACTAAACAATAATGAATTATTTTATTTCCTGAAAGATAAAACTTAAAGATAATCAAATTACAACATTTGATAAATGCTGCCATCTACCACTGCATAACTTGACCACTCCAGTCTACCACTGCATGACTTGGCCACTCCAATTCACCAATTCATGACTTGGCCACTCGAGTCTACCACTGCATGGCTTGGCCACTCCATTTCATCACTGTATGGCTTGGTCACTCCAGTCTACCACTGCATGGCTTGCCCATGCAAGTCTACCACTGCATGACTTGACCACTCCAGTCTACCACTGCATGACTTGGCCACTCCATTTCATCACTGTATGGCTTGGTCACTCCAGTCTACCACTGCATGACTTGACCACTCCAGTCTACCACTGCATGACTTGGCCACTCCAGTTCATCACTGCATGGCTTGGCCACCCTTATTCACCAATTCATGACTTGGCCACTCCAGTTCCTCACTGTATGGCCTGGTCACTCCAGTCTACCACTGTATGGCTTGGTCACTCCAGTCTTCCACTGTATGGCTTGCCCACGCAAGTCTACCACTGCATAACTTGACCACCCCAGTCTACCACTGCATGGCTTGACCAGTCCAGTCCATCACTGCATTGTGATGACTCTAATTCGAGACTCTAAGTCGCTATTCGAAGAGCTTAATAATATTACAAATGTATTGGATATGGCTGAGTAGAGGAGATGTGTTTTAAAGTTTTACTTCTTCAGAAATTTATCATGCATGATCAATTTCATCATGAAATTAACAACTGATGAGGTAAAAACTATATTTTTAAAACAAAGCTGTAGAATTTGGAAAGGTTGTGTGCTTTATCCAGACACCAGGGGAGAAACCCAAAATGCCCTAGAGGGGAACAGGAAGTAGGAATTCACTGCAGATCTGTAACGTGCAAGTGGGAGTTGGTCATCCCAATATAATCGATTTGTTGGATACGTGGAAGGTATTTCATACAAATCTTATTTTAGCCATTTTAGTATGTTAATGAGGGTTACAAAAAAAAAAACCAAAAAAAAAAAAACCCACCAAAATCTGGGGAAACCTCTCACGCCTGTCCCCACATCCAGCAGTTAGTTAAAAATATAACTATGTACCCGAACAATTTACATTACATCCAGACACCAGGGGAGAAACCCAAAATGCCCTAGAGGGGAACAGGAAGTAGGAATTCACTGAAGATCTGTAACGGGCAAGTGGGAGTTGGTCATCCCAATATAATCGATTTGTTGGATACGTGGAAGGTATTTCATACAAATCTTATTTTAGCCATTTTAGTATGTTAATGAGGGTTAAAAAAAAAAAAAACCAAAAAAAAAAAAACCCACCAAAATCTGGGGAAACCTCTCACGCCTGTCCCCACATCCAGCAGTTAGTTAAAAATATAACTATGTACCCGAACAATTTACATTACAGTATAGACATATTTGTATAACAAAATACTCCCATCAAACTGAAGTCGATTTTTAAAAAAAATGATCTCATAAGTAAAAACAAGTCAGCGCTGTTTTATCGAACGGTGTACCGAATGCATTCACGAAACCATGGGAAACAAAGGACACGAAACCATGGGAAACAAAGGACACGAAACCATGGGAAACAAAGGACACGAAACCATGGAAGCCAAAGGACACGAAACCATGGGAAACAAAGGAACTTTTCCCATCGGATTAAAATGATTTAAAAGCGATTGTCAATTTAAGCAATGAACAAGCATACCATGATTACTATTACTCGAGGTTGCACCTGTTTACCCCAACAACAACAACAAAAAAAATATAAACATAAATAAATAAAATAAGGGATTAAACAAATTTGTAAACGATAGTAAAAAAAAAAAGATATGGGGATATGGGTCACTTGTTATTATTGGTTTCATAGTGTCAGCAATCACGTGATCGGTCGTGTACTAGAATTAGGTCACTGGATTGAAAGATCGATAAAGTATTTGGTAATACTTGGGCTAGTATCTGAAACAGGGTGTCTTGATAGTATTGATTACCAGTCTCTGCTTCTCTGCCTGATTCCCAGCTATTTCTACGTAACTTCTCTGTGATCAATGATATCCCTCTGATTAAAGCAACTTCCCAGTGATCAATGACATATCTCTGATCAAAGAAACTTCTATGTGAAATGATAACTCTTAGATAAATGAAAACATTTTATCAATGATACCTCTTAGTGATCAATGACATTTCTAAGTGATCAATGATACCTCTCTGAGCAATAATAACTTTATGTGATGAATGCCATCTCTCAGTGACATCTCTCTGATTAAAGAAATCTCTCAGATAAATGACACCTCTTAGTGATCGATGACATCTTCTGTTATCATTGACATCATTCTGATAAATGACACATCTGTCATGAATGACACCTGTCTGTGACAGGCGACGGCCCTTCTGGCTATTAATATAACCAACTAACCAATAAGTCTTGCTAACGTGTGTAACCAACTAACCAATCTGTCTGGCTAACGTGTGTAACCAACTAACTATTCTGTTTGGCTAACGTGTGTAACCAACTAACCAATCTGTCTGGCTCACGTATGTAACCAACTAACCAGTCTGTCTGGCTAACGTGTGTAGCCAACTAACCAATCTGTCTGGCTCACGTATGTAACGCAACTAACCAGTGTGTCTGGCTAACGTGCGTAACCAACTAACCAGTCTGTCTGGCTAACGTGCGTAACCAACTAACCAATCTGTCTGGCTCACGTATGTAACCAACTAACCAGTCTGTCTGGCTAACGTATGTAACCAACTAACCAATCCCTCTGGCTAACGTATGTAACCAACTAACCAATCTGTCTGGCTAACGTATGTAACCAACTAACCAATCTGTCTGACTCACGTATCAACATATCCATAGTTTGCTATCCATATAGCATTGACGTATCATTTACATCTAACAAAACAAAACTCACAAAGTTGCATACATCAAAGTAAAAAAATGTTAACATGGAACAGAAACCTTTCATTTGATCAGTTTTAATTTATTGCCTTCAGAAGAAACATGCAACATTTCAGCAAGGATACATTCGTCTATAAAAGAACATCAAACACAGATCTTTTTGTAATGGTGATTTTGCGATCTTTTTGTAATGGTGATATCATGATCTTTTTGTAAAGGTGATATCATGATCTTTTTGTAAAGGTGATATCATGATCTTTTTGCAAAGGTGATATCATGATCTTTTTGTAAAGGTGATATCATGATCTTTTTGTAAAGGTGATATCATGATCTTTTTGTAAAGGTGATATCATGATCTTTTTGTAAAGGTGAAATCATTTTCTTTTTGTAAAGGTGATATCATGATCTTTTTGTAAAGGTGATATCATGTACTTTTTGTAAAGGTGATATCATGATCTTTTTGTAAAGGTGATATCCACACGCAGTGTTGATGGGTGGGGGATAAATATTGCTTGTAGTAGTGGAAATCAGAAACATTTAGGTTTCAATGATACAAAAACTACTCCCCATCCATACACGTCATGCCTTCAGACCAAAAAAAAACCACCAAGCCAGCAGTCAATAGTTATCTATTTTAAATATGCAACATTGCAGTTTTTTTTTTTTTATTCTTATATAATAACAGTGAGTTAACACTAAAAATCTTTTAAAATGTTTGGCTTACTGAAGTTTTTATTAATTAAATAGCAGTAGAACACAACAAATCTGAGATGTTTTAGAGGCTGTAATAATGCATGTGTGAAAAATATTTAATCTCAACAATTTAATGTTACTATCTGTCTGGCAGCCTGGTCAGACTATTAAGGTGAGGAAGAAACATGCAGTAAAAAAAAAAGTCAACTGGAGGTCTTGCAAGTTCAAAAATAACTTGCTTAGGCCATTACTACTGGGAATTTTCCACGATACTACTTAAATTAAGTCTCCTTAAATAAGTGTAGGAAAAAAATTGTTAACAACTATTCACTTCTTTTTTTTTTTTTTAGTTCAAGTTAATCCTAAATAGAAGAAGGTCATCACCAAATGGAGTGGTAGAATTTGATTTAGCAGAGAAAACATCACAAGAAATATAACATTTGAACCACACAAAAAAAAAAAAAAATTAGGAAAAAAATTGTTAAAAATTATTAACTTCTATTTTTTTTTTAGTTCAAGTTAATCCTAAATAGAAGAAGGTCATCACCAAATGGAGTGGTAGAATTTGATTTAGCAGAGAAAACATCACAAGTAATATAACATTTGAACCACACAAAAAAAAAAACAACAACACAACTGTATTGATATTACAAGGATCACAAATGTTGATAAACTGCCTCATTTTTTTCAACATCATTAAGTACATAATAATGCAGCGTGTATTCTAAAAGAAAACTAAAGAATTCAACCTGGAGCTGGTCAACTGTCCATAGAAGGCTGGGCTGGGCTGAACTTAAAAGAATTTTGGTGTGTGCGGTTTTGTATTTAGTAAATGCTAGTCCATACTTTATCATGTGTCTTTTTGTCAGCTGGTGGCCCGCACTGTGCCTAGAGAGCTGATGGCACTATTATTTAATCAAAGATTGCATAAAATCCATGGACACATTACAGAAAGCACAAAATCCTTGGACACATTACAGAATGCATAAAATCCTTGGACACATTACCGATTGCATAAAGCTCAAAAAGTGTTGGGTTTAATCTTCAAGAATAAAGATTCATTGACTTGACCATTCCATTACAGTTGTAGCAAGCTATGCATTCACATTGAGCAACCCATCACACAAATCAAATAGGAAATAATTACTTTGTGCATCTCCAGTTCCAACTTCTATGAGTATTTCACATGAGAACTCACGGCACAATGACCAATTTTTGAGGATATTGTTGATTTAACGAACAAGAAGTGGATTTACGAATGACTTTATATTTGATCAAAGCTGCCACTTGGGGGGGGGGGGCTGGCTTGAGATAAAGATGAGGCTAGGATTATGGATCTACTATGATTTATAATCTGGGACGGTAGGTGTAATGAGTTAAGACCGGAGATATAAAGATGACATGACACAGTCGGATCTCTTCATAAATAATTTAACCAGTTGGTAGGCTTCAGATGAAATTGTTTTGCATCAGGTGGCTATTGGCTTATGTTTCATCTTCCACATTTCATAAAGACTTAAAACTTTCAAAGCCTTTGTTTGTGGAGATCTAAATTTAGCCAGTTTTCAGAAAAAGTGAAACTCATTTGAGTAAAAAAAAAATTTAAAAAAAAAGCAACAACTGAAATGTGATGAATAATAAATACACAATGGTGAGAATGAGCCAAACAGATTTATGCCATCAACAGGTTATGACAGTTGGGGGCAGTCGCCACTGAGAAAATTTCGGGGCATCACAAAGCCATCTTGTTTGTCTCTGTGGATAAGAATTGAAAAGTGCTCTTTAAATTTGTAGAAAATAATTTTTTTAATATTAACTTACTTTTTTAAATTATTAATTATATATTTACTTGAACTTTGGTAAGTTTAGAATTAATTATATGTTTACTTTAATTTGGGCGAGTTAAGACTTTGGCTTTTTACTTTGATAAACTCAAGGGCAATAATTTACTATTTTAAAATATTTGATTTCATAAAAGATAAATACATTCTCATGGAGAGCAGTTCTTAAATTTCAGTATTCTGAGGACATCATTTTAAAAAAATATTTTCTTAGTGAAATCATATTATATGAAGTGAATGACATGTATTTTAGTGAACTCTTGGCTCTCTAAAAATAAAATGCATCCTCAGCAACAATCATTTGTAGGAGATATAATCTTTGTATATATAAAATAGGTCAATAAGAGACAATGACGTAAGCCTGGTAGAGGTGTCAGGCAAAACTATGAAGCTTAATCAGAGTGCCTGTGGGACTCCAACTCCTGATTTTTCTTTTGGAGTTTACCCTTTTAGCGTTTAACCATGAAATTGGTTTGGAGCCAAAAGGCAGGAATGGATTGTTTTCATAAGTTTTGCTTCTCTAACTTAAGCCACCAACTGTGGTTCACAGTTGCCCATCTACCTGAAGTCTTTTTTCATACTGTCTATTAATCTAGGTATTGGTGGGGCTTGCATGTTTCTGAACTTGATTTTTTTGGTCTCTTTGTGTCTTACAAGCTTTGCCACACAGCCACAATGTACATTATACATTCATAATAGATCAAAGTAGAGATTTATTTTTAAATCAAATATTTAAAAGAAATTTCACAACTACTTGGAAAAAAAAGAACTCACACGTCATACTGAAGGTGAGTGATGACATCTGTTATTTGTTGGTTAGAAATCTCACCATCTACCTCAGCCAGAAAACAGTACAGTTCTTGGAAGAGTTTGAATGGTATTCTCGCTGGGCCACCCTCTGGATCACTTGTTAGGATCTCACAAATGGTTTTCATTGCCTCGGTGATGTTCTGTAAGGACACAGTTATCATGGATACTAAAACACTGTATGGCCATGTAGTGATGGGTAGCAATAAATATGATGTAGGCTGGTGACTCCATGGTGACATAGGAAATTCTTCCTTCTCATGTCACACCATACTGAGTTTAATTTTATATTTATTTATTTATTTCAGAGTTTAATTTTATATTTATTTATTTAATTAGGCAATTTTATATAGCGCTAACCTTAAAACTCTAAGCGCTTTACAATTATTAAAAACATGTAAACTAAGTAAAATAAAAATGAAAAACCAGAGACACTGTATGAAACCCTGCCAGGCATTTGAGACCAGGTTTGAATTATGTCTTTTACTCCTTAAATTAAATGTGTAGGCAATATATTGCATAATTTGTAAAATTTTTAAAGAAAATTTAATTATTTTTATTTCCATCACTTTAACAAGTTATTTCTAGTTAATGTAAAATTACATAGCATGTAAATAATAAATTAAAGTATTTTTTTTATTAAAGTGTATGCCAAAATTAAGTTTAAATAAAAATTAATTAAAAATAAGTAGATGGCTAACAAGAGATGTTGTATAAGCAACTATGTGACAGCTTATGAAACCAAAATAGGACTTCAAATAACACTTTTCAAAGGCAATTGCAAGTATTTTTGTTAAAGTATGAACTTGCATTTTGACATTACAAGTGTTAGTACATCTCAGAATATTGCATGAGAATAAAAAAACAACTTATGACAGCCAAATTAAGATTTATAATGGCAGTCATGTACCAAAAATCTGTGCTGTAAACACATTAAATAAAATTGAGGTGTAAAAAAATAGGCTTATGCTTACATCCCCAAGAGTGGATGCAGCCAATGAAAAAAATTTGTTCCATTCAAAACTGGAAGAAAAATTTCCAACCCTCATGATATCATGAAACTGCTCAATGGGAAGTGCAAGGTCAAGCCATTTCTCTTCCACTTGGAAAGATGTAACATTGATCTTAGGGCCCAACTGAAATACCAAATAAAAAGGAGGTAATGGTTTGAAAAATTATCAACAAAGCACAGAGAAGGAAATTTTAAATAAAACAAGTTGAGTTTTATAATAGCAAGATGGACTTAAAAATAATTATGCATGATTTAATTTATCACAGCGTAGAGTTTCATTGCCTTCCTATTATACATCCATTTGGTTGGAATAATAATTTAAAAAGTGTTTGTAATAAACTAAAGTACCTGCTTATTTAGTACCCTGAGTAATCCTTGTGTGAGCCCGCTGTCGATCTTTTGTGTAGCTACAGGCATTTCAAGCCTCTCCTTCACTGGTGGGATTTCCCCTTTAGACATTGCCCGGAAATAGCTACAGAATGAAAGGAAATCATCTTTGGCACAATATTAAAAAAATATAGAAAGTTAAAAAAAATAAATGTTCCTTTATGTAAAAAGTAGCTATATCTTGTGCTTTGAAAAATGTACTCCCCTCCTAGGAAACTTATTGGCCTAAAATATTTAATTTCAAAATAAAATTTCCTAATGATATGCAAAAATAAATAACTTACGCAGCAGACCAGGCTAAAACATCCTTCGGTTGTGTTCTTATGGCTGCCTTGGTGAACTGCTTGAGAATGTCAGGTAGTTCAGGGGGAATGTTAATCTGCTGTGAGCAGTAATAAGGCTCGTCCATTTTTGCTGCTGATGTAGGCATTTTGGAGAGCTACAAATAGATATTTTAAAAACATAAATTTAGAAGTGGCTATATTTTTGTGTAAGATGCTAATAAACACCATTGTACATTTAATATTTAATTTCGTCAATGGAGAAACAAGAATATTTTCATCATAAATTTCATCACTACATATTCCGTCACAGTAAAGCGTGGGGAAAAAAAGTGGGAGGTTAAGTGGCATTCCCTAAAATAGTGCCCTTAGTTACTGTCCTAACTCAGATTTGTGATCCAGCGAGAAATATTGATGTAAATAATTAAAATAACACACAGTGACCTATAAAGCCATTCATCTTGAGTTTCAATTCCATGTAAACTTTAAATTGAACTAAAAAATTAGACACAGGCGCAATGAGCCAATGTAAGTAATCAGCACATGGATTTTCCCATGCCACCTAATAAATTTGATGCTAGCACTGTCCCATTTCAATGTTGATAGAAAAATTATCTGTGCTGTTTGCCCCATGCGTCATTGGTATTAATATTATTTTGATAAGAAAACTATAGTTCTTAAAATTAAATCATAATTCAGATATATATATATATATATATATATATATATATATATTGTCTGAGTTGGGTTCCCTTCTAGTCTGCCACAGAAAAAAGACAACAGAGCTGTATAGGTAGTTTTTAACAAAGTTGACTACGAGTAGTAAATAAGCACAAGGTGTTGAATGTTTCTACAGATATCTTTAATTCGTGATGGTTTGCATGCACAAATATGTAAAATCAAACTGTTTCTAATCCTTCACAAAAAAATCTATTTTTCAAAATTTAAAAAAAAATCATGACTTTTCAAAAACTCATCTCTAATACGTCGTTCTAAATCATCTCTTTGCATTCAAAAACATTCTCTCCCCTGACAAATAAAAAATCACACACTTTACATGAAACCTGGCTGAGTCAAACTTAATAGAAAAATGCACTCACTCATATACCAGCACCTAAACAAAATACATATGATAAAAAGTAACAAAAACATTTCCGGTACACGGTAAAGAATAGGCCTGATATTTTGCTGGTCTTTTCGTTTTTCTGACTTTACCACATAACATTATAGGACAATCCATATATTATGTATGCACCGGGAGGGGGGGGGGTGTTTTGATTTATGAGATTTTGCATATGGGGAGCACTCTCATCAGAATGTATATGTATATTATCATTTAGTTCAGGTAAACCAAAGATTTTCAAATAATAATAAAGATACAATATGGGTAAATGTACACTCGTACTGGCTATGCTTACGGTTGCCATATTTAGCTGGGACCTGGCAGAGACACACTGAGATGGGGGTGTAGGAATGAAGTAAACAAATCATTTAATATAATTACTTTTTTTTTACAATTACATGGAACTTGTTGCGGCAAAATTAGTCGGTACACCATATTTTTCTATGATTTACCCTTTTTCAGCAAGTCTTTTTTCCCTTATATGTATTTATAAAACTCCATGCAAGTCAGCTTGTAGTTAAACTGGCACTGTAAAATTGATTCCACAGTCTGTGGCAGCAGTCGATTTCTTTCATCATTCTACTAGGCCGACATCAGCGAAAATACTCTTTCCACAATGGCATTGTGTGCGCGGATAGAAAACAAATACTCGCATAATTTAAGCAGTTGGCATTTGCATTCAGGACTTTCAGTTTCCTTAAGAAAGTAAATATAAAAAGCTCTTCAGATATTGCTGAAAACAATTGTTGCCTGAAATCTTCACACCATTTTTAGTCAGGTATATAAAAGTTTTTTCAATCATCACCCAAACTGGGGTCTCAGATAGCATTATCCAATCAAATACTTGATATTTAATAAAAGAAATAGCCTATTTCTGTAGGTAATCAAATGCTATGGCTTTAGAAAGCCATTGCCTCTTCCTCAAATTTCGAAATCAAATTAATCATTGCTTGGTTAGGGTTCTCATTCTTTAATTTATTCAAATTCATCTTGGTTTGCATGCCAAGAAAATTGGCTGTCTTCCTTTCATTCAGACATTTTTGAGTGTCGATTAATATTTTTCTTATTTCAATTATCTAGAATTATCTCCATGCTTATTCTATTTTTTTCAAACAGAGCCAAGTTTTACTGCAGAAACATGAAGTAAATGTCACTGATCGAACTACTGAAAAAATCTGAAATTATTTTAGGTGGCCTGACTTCGGCGTCAAAAAAATGTTTTAATGGAATCCAAAGCTTAAAAATTCCCTCAACTGTGGCATTAACGACAGCCATCTTGTTTTTGAGTGAGATAGAAGAGTCTGATGATTGACATCAATGTATAAGCAGAACTCTTTCAGCTTCACTTTCCTTACTGTGTATATTGAAAAATAATTAAATATTTCATGACGATTATTTCAATGTCGACAGACTCCAGCAATGCTTGATATAGTATTGTGGAGGATATGGGCTGGTCATCCAATTCCTTCTACATTTTTTCCTAGCTCTTCTTTAATTTGATGAAACACATTTCACCGGCCGTGTTGATGAAGCCCTCAGAATTTGGTATTGATATTGTCTCCATAAAAACGATTAATTTATCTAAAGAAATTTGGAGTTGTTTTAAAGTGGCTAGACAAAACTTTGCAATTTTCTCTGATTTTTTGTTATTCGGCGAATCAAATTTCAACAGCTTATGTTGGATTCCGTCAGTTCCAGTCAAGTATTGAACAACTAAAGGAAACATCTTTTTAGCCTTGTGGTTTGACGCGTCAGCGCCTATGCCATAAAATGAAACTTCTTGCAATTGTTTTATGCATTCGGACACGGAGTGTGGTGCGAGAATATTTTTAACAATCGCTGTAGCTTTGGGGTCACGATACATTGCAGCATTCAGTTTTACGGTACAGTCAAGAGAACAGAAGGATTGATGATGCTTTGATTTCTTTATAAGCTGTTGTTAGTTCTGCAGCAGCAACGAGCTTTTCTTCCTGGGTATTTTCTTTAATCATGAATGTAGAAATAGGCTTTGATGTCAATGCTACCGTGAATCTATTTGTATGATTCTTCATAGAAAAGTGATGTCTCCTATATACCTTACCTCCGTGAGTTACTGAGATGACACAGCTACAAATCTCACATAACGCTTGCTGATCTATATGCCCTTTCTTGACAAAAAATCACTCTTTTGTGTTATCATCCAAAAAGTGACATTTTCTCTTTCCAGCATTAGGCATTTTCATAAGCTATGATACGATAAGTTTATTAGATGGTAAACAGTCAAAAATAACACTTTAGTCATCGAAGTACACATCACTGTATACTTCAAGCCCTATATACTCGTAGTAAACACTTCAAAACATTACTAACTTGCACTTGTTGTTCGTATTACGTTTAGAAAGAATCGTCTTATCAGATTGCTATTTATATGGGAACTGCCTGATTCTTCCACATGGCGCTGCTTAAATAGTTGCAGCCCCATACCACTTGTGAAGTCTGGTATTTCTCGAATGATGGCACTAGATCTAGAGGTGCTTGCATCGTCCATATAGGATAAGCAACATGCAACGCCATCTGTGAGACGACCTTGTCAACATAAACTTGTTGATATAAATAAAACTAACTGAGGCTGCATTTAAAAAGTTATCTATTATTTTTATTAATTTTACTTTTAAGGAGGAGAAAATATACCATCAGTTTTGTTACTCACTGTTATAAAATCATAGAAACTTAGAGCTGTGCCTAAAATATACAATTGCCTATGATGTCATTTGCTTAATTATTTAGATCAAATAAATTTTATTTTTATTTCCCAATATTAACAACGCACTAAAATACGCACTAATTTTAACAGATGTTTGGATTTTCCCGATAACTCTGATTAAGATGCAAGATCATAATATTTTAACTAATATTTTTTTTCATAACTTTAACATTCGGATAAAATGCTTAAAATAATTCCTTATTTGATACTTTAAATGTATTTGTAAATTATAATAATAATACTTAAACTTTTACTAAAATAAAAGCAGATTTATAATATTTTTGGCGCTTTTAAATTTATTTGATTTCCGTTAAAAAAAAAGAAAATAACTATGAATGTTTTTAGGAATCTGAACCTACTTAAATTGTATCGGTTCTTTGGCATTATGTCACTCTAACTCATTCTTATATATATATATGGATGGTCCCTTAATAATATATTAACACAATCAGTAAGTGATACACAAAACTCTGGTATATCATTATAGCAGAGAGTCCATCCCTAACTATACTATGGTCAACCTATTATTAGGTATCTCAATATTCTGCCCATTTCATAAATTGACGAAAAAGCCTTTGACCCACTCTTTGAGTAAAGAATGATTACGATGACCTCTGCAAATAACCTGGAGCATCAAAATTTGCATAATTAAGCTGTCATCAGTGTTGATTGATTTCTGTACATGTCACTTAAATTACATTACAGGGTGATGCTGCTACCCACGCTGTTTGACTAATACCAATCAGTATGTGTTAAAAAGCTTAAATACCTTTTTAAACATTCAATAAATTATGTCCTAAATTACTAAATGATTAAAAATGCTAAATTCAGTTAAGTAATCATTGAATCACACATTACTTTCAGTCACAGTAAGTTATGATTGTAAATAAAGTTTGTATAATGTAGCATAGGCTAATATGTATAGTATGTTACATACTCATACATATTGGCCTATGCTGTATTATAGTTTATACAAAGTTCTTTTACATGATAATACATGTTAATTATTAGGCGAAGTCAACCACTCATTGATGTCATTGGATGAGTCATTACATAGGATGGAAGACATTGAGGATCAGGATTACTCTGAATGACTGATTCATACTGACAATCATTGAATATATGATATATGAATGTGGATAGTAGAGTAATGCTGCTAAGTGATGATCCTGATATAACTAAGGGTAAATAAAATGACGAATTATTTTTTTTTTAAAAATAATCTATCAGTCTATCTCTAATAAACTTTCCTCGTGTGTCCCGTAATCATAATCATTGAAATATATCTCTTTAAAAATTATATCAACTTGTTATGTATATTTTAACATATTGAATGATAAAGCTTACCTGAATTTGATAATTAACGAATATTTACAAAATAAATATTTAAATTAAGCTGGCAAAGTCGTCAAAATTGAATGAACCCTCAATAGCATTTGTTGTTGGCAACCAACGATGTCCAGAGTAGCAGAAAAAGAAAAATCAGCATCTTCCGTTTTAATTTTACCGAATAAAAAAAGGTAGTAAATGTTAAATAATTAATTTCTGATCATTATAAAAATTACAATAATAATGTTAAACCAAATAATGGTAATAATTAACGTATGGGATTTGATGATTTATATTTATTATTTAACACCTAAAAATAAATATTTGGGAAAGCCATGTTAAAATTATATGGTAATTTAAGTAATTTCACTACCTTGCATGACCATTTGGCATTCTTCAAAATACATTAACACCTTTGATGAATATATGTATATTTTAGTTATTTATTGCAATTTTCGCATGTAAATAGTATACCATAATTAATATTATATACAGTATATTTATCAGTTTTCAATTAAATATTATTTGTTGTTATTAGAATTTAGACAGTAACGAAATAAAAAAAGTTGATGAAATCTGCCCTAAATGTCAATCGTCTGCTAGATATGAATCAATAAATACAAAACTTTTGTTTCGGTACAAAAGCACAACCACGATTGAAAAGAATTACGATTGTAAAAATAATTTACCCATAGTCTGTATCAAAATAAGGTCTATACTTATTTTACTGTTGTTTAAAAGGATTATTTCCATTACTTGACTTATTTATGGCAACCGCCCAGCTGCAGCGCACCCAGGCCCAGGGTAAAACTAAAACAGTAAGTACCTGTCTTAAGTGACTATATTAAGTATTTAAGTTTACCTGTCGTAAGTGACTATTTTAAGTATTTAAGTCTAAGATTTAAATTAAGAAGCGAAAGACTAGTAAGAGTAAGAGAAAATAGGTGTAGTGACATTGACAGTGAGAAAATTTATGTTAAAATGTGGAGATGGGAGTCAGAATTGGGCTACCATGCCCTACCACTAAAACTAAAAACGCCCCCCCCCCCCCCCGGGAAAATTTCTGAAAGAATCACTGCTACCATGCCATGTAAAATGGGATGAAACGAAAAAAAATGGTTGACTGGTGGAGGTGGGGGGATCTTAGTCCAGGGACTCTTAACCTTTTTGCAGCGCTGCAGGCCCACACGACCTCACCGTTTTAAAAATTCCCACGCCTCCTAAACCGTATAAATTATATTATATTGTAATCAAATTTAAAATGTGAAAATAATTACATAATTTAGTTATCTTAATTTTATTTCTTTAATGAACTCTTTATAAACAAGGACAAAATTACCAGTACAAGTAATGTTAATGTGCAAACAAAATTCACCAGAAAACATTCACTGCTGCTAATCAAAATGCATAAAAACAACTAGCAATGACAGCAAATACAATTTTCTGGTCTACCCCACTTTAGGGCTGGGGAGATACTTTTACCCCTGGTTAAGAACCACTGTTCTAGTGAAATGTCTGACACAGGTGCAGTAATTTGATATCCATGGGAGGTGAATTTCTTAAGGGTTTGTATAGGACAGTAGTGGACACAGGTAATTTTTATAAGGGGGGGGGGGTTGGAGAGATTTGTGACATTATATTTGAGGAAGGGTCTAACTTTTTGTGACGAAGTGGGGAGGGGGGTAAAAAATCGGCAAAATTTGTGTGACGTCATTTATGGATGGCCCCTAAATAGTAATTACATGTCTTTAGTTAGTAATAATAACCCATTGACTAAAATAAATATAATTATCATTATTATCATCAAGTCCTCTTTCTACCATTTGCAATAATACTAATAGGCAATAGTTTTATTCTCCCAGAAGAAAGATATGTATAAGAAAACGGTAAATTAATAAGTGTCATATGAACTTTGACAAAAATTCATATAATTTATGATGCTTACATACCAGTACTGAGTTTCTCCCAAAAAAGAAAAAGGCTACAAATTAAATTTTTTTGTTCATGTTTTACTAATGTATTTTTTTATTTTAGTGGGAATCTATATTTCCAAATGAGCAGTTAACTGAGCAGAAATCAGCTTTATTCGTGAAAAAGCTTTTGGCAGTGGCTATCTCCAATATTACCTATCTTCGTGCAATATTTCCAGAACATGCTTTTGGAGACAAATGTCTAGAAGGTAAAAAAAGGCTAAATTAAAGTCCCAAGTTTTTGTTTTTTTAAAATCAGTTTTTTGCAAATATTAATATTTCTAAGCTTAATCAACACATTAATAATAAGACTGTATCTTCATTTTTATAATTTTCTCTAATCTTTAAGTTACAAAAATCTTTTATTGAACTGGCCATGGCACATTCTCACTTAATTTATAGCCAAAAATTTTCATTTTTTAAATTTTTGCTTAGTTTTCATGTGAAGTTAATATTATGTTAAAGTTAAATCAACCCTATTAGTATTTGATAATAAAGATATGGGTTGTTTTCCTGTATTATATAAAATTTGGGTGACAGTGCATTATCCTTTAATCATGGTTCCTATTACTCTCCCTTCAGATTTAAATTTAAAGATTTTGAGGGATGAAAGTTCTTGTCCTGGTGCTTGTCAGGTTATCAAATGGGTTAAAGGATGCTTTGATGCCTTGGAAAAAAAATATGTGAGCCTCTTTATGTGTGTACATAATGTACAATTGTTAAAATATAATATGTTAAAAAGTTTCATATGTCATAGTTTTTACATTAATTGGCACCACCTCTTAGGAGCACAGTGAGATTTAAAGGGTCATTGAGGTTTAGTGAGAAATAAATGGACTTGAAAAAAAAAAATTAAAACATTTAAATTCAATTATAAAGAAAAGAAGTATATAAACTTTCTTGCTTTTCTATTTTACTGGTATATCTTAAGTCATGTGAAGTTGTTTGTCAAAACATAATTTTACTGAAGTGTAAGAATCATCTAATTCCAAATGATTACTTTATAACAAAAAATGTTAAATACTACAATATATTTATTTTATAATTCTCCACTTCACATAAAGCTGAAGCTAGGTTCAGGCCATGCTTTACTCTTAAAATTAAACAGCCAAATATGTTGAGCTTGGAAGTTAAAAAAAAAGACTAAGCATTAAAGCTTAAAAATAGTAAAAGTAGTGAGACAGAACTACTAATAATCTTTTGTGTGAAATATATTCATTAAAAGGATGCACACATTGAGATTGATGAAAAAACAATCTAATGCATATACATTTACAATTTTCAGCTGAAGACACTTGTCATAGGGGTATGTTTTCAATTTAAATTTATTTATTTTGCATGTGTGTATGTAAAATCTGCAGCTTAATATTTTGAATATTTAACTAGCTAATAGAAATTCATAACTTAGGAGCTCTTAAGAGCTGAACTTTCAGCTCATTTTAAACCTCTTGTTAATGATATGCTATTTTTTTTTTCTTGTTCCTTGATCATAGGCTTACATTTTAAATAGGCACAGTTATATGATTTTTTATTAGAAATTTACATATTTCAGATCTATGTAGATCCTGATAATCCAGAGGTATGCAATAGCTAACAAATCTTCATAAATTATGCCATAAAAATATTTTTTTTCACTGACAAGTTTTAGATGTAACCTTGTCTTATGGATAAGAATTCCAAGTTTAACCATATATCTCTTTAGAAAATATAAAGCAATTATGAAAGGAATATAAGTTTAAAATCTTAATTTTTGTTCTGTATGGTATAAGTCTACATTTCTTAAGTGTGTATCAATTATCAAATATTAGTATATTCTATAGTCTTAATTTTCTAACTTAGTTTTTTTATATAAAGTATCAAATTTAAATTAAGTATCTAACTATAATTTAAAAATACTGTATGTTTATTTCTATACAGACTGTTATTGAATCTTACACATTTAAATTTACCTACAACAATAATGGAGAAATTGATATTTACAGGTGAGTTTGTCTAATATTTCATTTGTATTTTGAACAAAAGTATTTGTGTACACGCAATGTCCTTTTATGGAATTATATGTTTGCTCACCAAAAACAAGATTAGCACATAAAAATTAATTGATAGACTTTGAATATGAATAGACATCAATTTAACCCTGTTACAACACATTTCAATATTAATTTTAGAGGATTTTAGGACATTTCAGATGTATTATATACTAAAACTACTTCTGAAATTTGAAGAATAAATACATTTCTGGATTTGGGATGTTGCCTCCTTAAAAGCATTGGTCATCAAACTGGACTTCCATTCATAACAATACATAATTCTCTAGGTTACCACTAATGTCACTAATGCTTTAACTAAAGAAAATACCTGATAACTGTGTTAAATGAGATTCTTAAAAATACTGCAAGCGCCTTTGATGTTTAATATTTTCTTTTTCTGAATGGAAATCACATTACTACCAAATGAAATGGTGCTGTTTTCACTAACTCAAACATACTATGATTTTGCGATAATTTTGTTGTTGTGAAAGTTACATTTTAATTGTCATTTTGTGAAAAATGAATCAAATTAAGAAGAATTTCAGCAGTTAAAGATCATACGTCATTTGGATTAACAGAAATGTTGAGTTCATTCATACGATAATGTGTGTAGGCCTACATGTCACAAATAATTTGTTAACATTTTAATTTTAGATATTTTGAAATATTTTTAAAAGCATGAAAAATTCCCTAAAAGTGTACCAGCTAGTTGCAAATTTGGTATTTATAAAAATAAATGGTGTATGGAGAATAGCTGATAGATAGGCTTCAGACATGGGCTCAACTGTTACGAAAAGTACATTGTCTAGGGCTAGGTCCCCTTTGCAAGTCCACTATTTTTAAGAGCTATAGCTAGTATAATTAGAAATAGGAAAAATAGCAGAGAAACTATATATCTTGGTAGGTATTTTTAGACTTACATAAAGAAACAAGCAAAGAGATGTCCTGACGAAACCAAGTTTTATTATAATAATAATAATATTGTTATTATCTTATTAGATTTTGAAATGAACTTGTGCTATTCTCTTTAAAAATTAAAGCCCCATAAATTTCTGAAACTGTTTTGTATGTTGTCAACATTTATGCAAAAACTTAGTAAGACTTAGTTAATATAATTATTTAGCTGTTTTTCCTCTATGAAATTAAATAATAGTTTTTAATACATTTGATCATCTAATTAAAAAAATTAAAATTAATGCTCATGTCCCTCTAAAACCCCTTCTCCACTTTTTCTTTAAAATTAATGTTTTAAAAAATAGAAATGAAAAAAAGATTTCAAGTGCATACTCATCAGAAGAAACAAAGAAAGCAACCATTCGCTTGCTGAGGACACTGATAATTCTAACAAACACACTAACCTCACTGCCAGATGATGTCATGATGACCATGAAGCTTTTTTATTATGATGAAGGTATTTTTCTTAGCAAATGACCGTGTGATGATTATGATTTTATTCATTATATTCTTAAATTTTAAACTATTATTCTCACGAAAAACATATTATATTTAATAAAATAAAAAATTAACAAATTAAACATATTCAAAATTTTGAACTTTCATAATTGAATTTTTTCTTTTAAATCAGTCACTCCATTTGATTATGAACCTCCAGGATTTAAAGCTTCAAATGCTGATGCTTTTAAATTTGTTGAAGAGGCAACCAACATTTCTGTTGGTGAAGTTGCTACGGTAATAAATAATATCATATTTCTTTATTAACTTAAAATTGTGTATTCTTAGTGTTTCCAAAGTCTTAAGGGAAAATATTTTTAAAAAGATTAGGCCTATTTATATAACTTCTGAGCTTTGTATTCACAATGTTAAAAATCATGTTAACTGTTCATTTCAACTGACCCAACAATGCACAAAAAATAGTATATTTGTATCAAAATTGGCAAAAAAATCATTGTTATTTAGAATTTCTTTTAATATAATAAATGCACATTAACATTACCATCGTAATAAGTATGTATTAATTTCTTGTTTATTCTTAATACTAGAAATTTTATCAATTTCCTAACCTAACTTAAGTTATCAAAATCTTTTTTAGTTTAAAATGTTTTAGTATTTTGCTTCCCTTACAGCCCTTTCATGTGTAAGTTTCATGTATTTGTGCATTTTAAATCCTTGCTATTTATTGGGTGATAAGGGGAGAGACTGCAATCAGGTTAGCACAATATGAAATTAGTAAAAAAAAAAAAAAAAAAAGTTAGGTTAAACCTGAAAAGGGAACGCATCAAAGCAACGAACATGTCGCCAGGAAGCTTTCATCAGCGAACAAAAGAGAAAAACAGAATAAAATTGAAATTAAAAAATAGCACTTTGCTTAGAAATAGTTTCCAAGAGGGCAGCAAAACCTTACTATTTATTGTAAGGTATAAAAAACGTTTTCATTAGAGTACCTGTTGCATTAAAGTTAATAGTTACCATAATTTTTATATATTTAAGTTGTATGAATGGTTCAAAAGTTGTTCTTTTTAATGATTTTTTTTTTTTTTTAAAGTTTTGAGTTTAAAATTATATATGTATTATTTTTTACACCTCCCTTCCATGAAGGAATTTCAGTGAAGTGATTAATTATATATATGTTTGGGTTGTTAACAAAATAAAAAAATAAATTATGTTTTAAATTATTTATTGGACGAATTTTAAAAATCTATTTTAGTAACCAATTATTTTAAAAAATTTATAAAGTTAGACTAATATCATCTGGTTTACAATGACATATAAAAACGTTGGAAACATTAATGAAAACATTACATATAGATCTAAGTAATAAAATGGAACTATATTTCTTAATTAAAATTATTTTGAAGTGTTAAAATGCGAGTGAAAACAGGCAGCAAGCAGTTTGAGTTGCATGAAGAACCACTTGAAGGGATGGAGCAAGAAGCTGAAGTGTCAACCCTGGGTAACACAGCATTAAATGAAGAGGTATCACTATTGATAATCAAGAAAATGTAGATATTTATTTTTATTTATCAATAAGTTGATTATCATGTTTTAAAAAATATTAATTTAACATGCGTAAAACTGAAATGTGACTGACTCTATGATTGGCATAAAACGTATAGTTCACCCCAGTCAGAGGATATCCTTCACTTTAAAAAAGTATTTCTATGTGTCTCTCAAATTTTGAAAAGACTCTTGGAAAAGGGTACTTTTTATCTTCAGATTTCTTTCAGATCTCACCAGAATCTTATTTTATTTTCTTTATCTTACAAACGAAAAAATACATATATTTCTTAAAGATTTCTGATGAAGTGGAAATGATGCAGGAAGTATCTCGTGAAAATAAAAACAGTGTATCAACTCTCAAAACAAATATGAAATCTGACCAGAATTCAAATAAAAATTTAAGCCCTACACAACCAGGTAACATTTAATGTCACACTGCCTTCATTCAAATAATTTATACTGTATACTTGACGTTTTTTAAATTTCTTTTTTTGTTAAAAAAAAATGTGTATATACATTTTATCTGTAGTTTATTTTTTTAAAAATTGTTTTCATTCATAATTAATTTTTAGCTGTATGTTTTCATCTTAATTGAAAAATGCTTTGCTAAACTATTTCAAATCAGATTCTTTAAAAAGTCCTGGAAAACCTCTGTCAAGTGAGGAAACCTTTAATGTCCGATGCCCGTGTGGATGCAATGAGGTACAATCTACAAAGTAATTCTTTAAATGTGCAATTATTTCTTTTAATAAAATTTGTATTGGTTTTAACTTTAACTTCAAAGCCCTTATCTTTTTTATTTTTGTTGTTTTATAGGATGATGGATTAATGGTTATGTGTTCAAACTGCAAATTCTGGCAGCATGGTATTTGCTTTCTGATCAAATCAGCGGAAAAAGCCCCTGCTGATCATATATGTGATGTTTGTGCCAAGGTAGTATCTTTACAGAAAGCTATATTACCATATATCTTTAGCCATGCATCATTATAGGCTATAACTAATATATCACTGTCAGATTTACCAAGATAAATCATAATTTTATTCCTTTGGTGGAATGTATATAGTACTATATTAATGTGCAAAATGATAATATTTAAAAGAATTTATTTTTTAATTTAATATAATTTAATTTAGCATCTGAATGTTTTCAATTAATGTAAGAAATACAAGTTTATATTTTTAATTATATCTCATAGCCAGGTCACCCTTCATTAGAACCAACTGATCCTCATCTTTATGGAATGTCACAAGTAGCGGTGCAAGTAAGATTAAAAAAGAAAATGTTGCCGTATATCAGTGTTTTCCAAACTTTGTTTTGCGACACAATAGTGTATCGCCTGTGTTGCACAAAAAATAAACCATATCAAAATTCACAATTTTTTTTTTTAAACTTTAAAAACACTGGAAATAACTAAAGAAAAGTTATTGACAAAGTGATGCAAAAAGTAAATTATATCAAAAGCAGATTTTTTAAATCAGATTATTATGTTAATAATTGTGAAGAAATTGGATTAAAATCTAAGAAGCTGATACTACACACAGAAAAATGTATTAAAAAAACCAGCATGTAAGAGGGAAAAAAAATAATGGGGCTATATCAATCAAATTTGCGCTATCGGATTTGGAGACAAAAAATGTAATTTGGAAATATTAAGGGAAAGTATACAAAAATTGCTGAAAGCAAGCTATTATAAGATTTGTGAACCATATGATATTGCTCCATAGAAAGTTTATCATTACCTCCAAAATACTAAAATGCATAACTGTGAATCCATTTCTTTTGAGGGTTTAATTCTTAACTTATTGAAGAAGAAGACTTAGATTGAACAAAATTAGAGGACTCTGTTAAAGTCATGCATGAAGAGTCTGATATTTAGCTTTTGGATTTGCGTTTCAAAATTGCATCCAAAATATAAAAGAAAGGTTTTCATGAGATATGTTGTGTCATCATACACTGGGTTATTACACTTTATCTCTGTGCCAGTATGTCTCAAAACGGGTGTTTTAACCCCCCTTATACTTGTACAATTGACTTACTGTGTCATTACATGATGCATTTCTGAAATGTGTGCCGCCAACATGAACATTTGGGAAAGCACTGCTGTATGTGCTTGTTCTAAAAACAACTATAAAAAAATGTAAATTTAAGGGATATAATTAGGGTGGTCAGCTAATAAACGGGTCATAGCAGATTTTTAAACGTTCTTCTGGTACATTGATTCAATTATAGAATCACTGACATATTATTTTATGGTCTGGGCTTATTAATGGGTTATAGATATTTCAGGCTTTTTGCAGCCAAACTAGGGGAATCAGCTTATGAATGTAAACTAACAAGCTTTAATATGAGTATATTTGGTAATACTTAGAGGATATAACTAATTTGCAACAAAATAAATTGTTTACAAAAAAAAATTAATATAAATGAAATATAAAATTTTGATTGCTGTAAAATATTTTTTGACCTCCTCAACCTATTAAATTATCAATACATTTTCAGGCAACTTGTTTATGGCGCAGATCTCTATCTGCATGCAGTGAGTTCAAGCGGATTGTGGCACCACAGCTAGGCAGAAGGTTGGGTGTTGAAAGCACTGTGGCACAAGGACTCATCAACAGACTGGAAAAGGAAGGGTTTCTTAAAGGCCCAAGCAAAGGAAAAAAGTGAGAGTTAATTAATGTTTCATGGATTCATTTTGTAAAGGGATTAACTGTAAGTCAATTTTGACACAGGCTAAACATGTCGATCAGAAGATTTGAAATTTATAATATTTATAGACTAGATTATTTTTGGAGTTGGTAATACTTCTTAAACTTTTTTTTTTTTTTTTTTAAACTTTCATTTCAAACATAAGAAGATAAATTTACTAAACAAAAATTCAAAAAGTAAATAGAAAAATATATTGTTATGTTACAGCCAAAATAATTATACATGAACACTACTTGCATAAATTTATAACGATAAACCTAAAATTTTACCAGATATGCAAAATTCTCCCTTTTTTTTTTAAGGTTAGGGAAAACCGTAGATTTAGAGAAATTAAAAAATGAAGGCATTCCTCGCTATTTGAAAACTCCAGAATCTTTATCAAAGAATGCTGACAACTCATTAACTGCAAATAAAAATGAATCGGTAAGTTGTAAAATACATGCTTTTTTTTAAAAAAAAAAAAAAAAAAAAGAAATGGTTAATTGTAAAATACATTTTTTTTTTTAAAAAAAAAAAAAAAAAAAAGTAGGTTAAAAATTATTAACTCAAAAGGCAAATATGTTTGAAGATTCTCTAACTTACATAAAGCATAAACTTTTTAAAATAAAATAATATTCTAAGATTCTTTCAATCATGGTTCAACAATCAGAATAGGCAACTTCTTTTATGAAGAGTTGTTTTCATAATTTTTAGAAGGCATTAAAAATTAAGATCATTATTTATAAATAAATATAGATATCCTATGAATTAAATTGCATGTCATTTTATTAAATTAGAGAACTAAAAATAATTTTAGCTCATTGATTAAGAAATTGAGCATGGAGTATATTTGTATGTTGTTTTTTTTTCAGTATAACCAGCCTTCCAACTCTAAGAGTGCTGCAAGTGCACAAAATGATTTGGAAGATAAAGTAAGTTTTAGTACATTTACTAGAAATATTTTTTTTTCTATCTAAAATATCCTAATGTACTGATAAAATTTTAATAATTAATTTATCTAGACAGATGTATGTATTTTAGTTCATAAGTGCTCAAATTTGTACTTCAAAACTGATCAATAATATAGAACCAATAATGAGGGGAAAAATACTCTAGCGAAGGACTTTTTTAAAATTTTTTATTTTTTTTAAACTCTTAACACACATGTATTGTTTTAAATATTTTTAATAGGATCTAATAGGAACACTAACTGACAAGACTAACAAAATAAATATCCAATCAACAAGGAGGAGAACTAGAAGTTCACCTGCTTCATCAGTATGTGATGAACCTGAGTATTTTCTTTTGTTTTTGTTCAATTTTTATAATACATTCATTTTTAATTTTAATTAATTATCTTAAAATAAGACAAATTCCTAAGTAAAATTAGTGAAGACAGTTTTTTTTTTTTTACATCAATTTTTATTTCTATATCTGAATATCAAAAGCCTCTATGTTACATAATTATAAAGTGCAATTAAACTTGATAAAAGTTTTTTAATTAACACCTAAAAAATAAGCATTTAGTTTATTACTTCCTTGTGTTTATGGTTTAATGCAAGTGATGTTAGTGTAATATAAGTGAGTATCCACTGTCCTAATAAAATCAATTCTTTTTAGTGATAATAAGTATACTAATGGTTATAATGAAGGGTAAATTACACATTTTCTTGTTGTTCAATAGCTGTTACTAGCAAATCACTAATTCTTTCCCTGCTACCACCACTTTCATATTTAATTTTGCTCTTTCTTTGCTTATGTCACTTTAATTAAGCAATCAAAACACTATTCAATAGCGCTCAAGCTTACACAGGTGACAACAGTGTTAAAGTTATTTAGTCTGATAAAGTGAAGAAATTATAAGTTAAGCGAGTACAAATGTTAAATTTAATAAACAAAAAAAAAATTAATTTTCTGATTTCAGGTTGAGTTCTTAGGATTACCCGCAGCTGTAGATTCTAGAGGAAAGCGAGGTAAAAAACGAGCTTTTTCAAGGACTGACAATGTAAGTTTACTCTGATAATACCTCTAATAATTGTATTATTTTCCTGCTTCATTTGCCTATACATTATTAAAGTTTAAAAAGTTGTTATTAGCTTTAGGTCAAATTTTGAAATTTTGACAGTGAATATTGGATAAAAAGTATTTAGTTAAAAACTCTATGAGCTTCATATCAATTTACTTATTAATTACAATATATTCTTTGATCATTCAAAAACAGAGTGAGCTTGAACTTGCTAATAGTCAGGAATTTCAAGGCACTTCAGCTAAGAAGAAGGCCAGCACTGTCACAAAGGCAATAGCTGTCTAAAAGGTTTCAACATGGATACTTGTACCTGATATTTTAAAAACATATTTTCAGATATCATGCTGCTGTTATATAAATGATGTCTTATAAAATATATCATAACACATTATATTTGGAGATTGTCATGCTCGATGATCTTTGGGAGCAGAAAAAAAAACTCTTTTCCTAAGATCTGTTTAAAGTTCTTATGCTATATATTAATAAGATTGTGTATATGTTATACAAACAGTTTTAAGAGCATTTGAAAGTATAAATTATTTTCAGATGAATTATGGTATCTGAAATAATCTTTCTATAGGTATAGTTAGACTAGGCCAGTGAAAATAAACCTTAATACATGTTTAAAGATAATTTATTTTTATCATTCTTGGGGAGTTAACAATGATTCTACATTAATGGCCAGTCATGATATAAATATATGTTATGGACTAGATATGTGGTAGGAAAATAATTCTTTGATGGAATAGATGAGGACCTTTTTTAATTGGTCTTAAAATATGTTGTAAGCAGTTATAATTTATGCATTTCGTCCCTAGTCAAAAACATGTGCTGACCACTGCATTAAAGGAACAGCAGCAAGAGTTTAATGGTTTAACTATTGGTTATGGACTTAAATTATGGATATTGCATCACACATGCATACAAATTTGTCACAATCAGGCCCTCTTGAACAAAATTGCCCCATATGAGTTATTGTGTCATAAATAGGTTGTCTTTTAATAAATATTGATCATTAACTACTATGATATTCATAATTTTAAAATGTAACAATTTTTTAAATATCCATACAAATTTGTAATAAATTGAATCATAGTAAAATTTAATATTTCAGTACAATGGGTCCCCACATGATGAGCCTAATCAGTTCTGGAACAACATTTGTTATGCTGGTACTTTGTTATATGAATGGCGATTTCCCATAGGGTCCCATAGTAAACCTTTTTAATTCTGTCATGACAAAATTTTTTTTTATAAATGAAAGCTAATTGTTAAGAGTACCAGGTATGATAATAAGTTTTGTTAAACAGAAGTTATTTTTTATACAGTTTTGACCTGATTGAAAATTTAAGGAGAGCGTCCTATTTCTATTCTAACTTTTTTTGAGTGGTGGAATATTTGAATTGAATTAAGTATACGCCCCTTTGACTGAGGATGTGAAATACAGGTTAATTTCTTGATTCTTAATACAATTACACATATAATAGGCAATGTACATTTTCAAGCACAAAACTTTGGCATACAAACAATACATTTATTGGCCTGAAATACATAAGGATGGATACTTATCAATATACCTGATTGAGATATTTTTTATCATAGTTTTTTTAGGACTGCCTGACAATCCAAAGCAAATAAAAAACAAACTGCAGTGTAAAATAATTAGCTCATTTATCCAAACAATTGTGAAAAAAATAATTGACAAAGCACAACGTAAAGATACCTACAAGCATGCAAACACACCACCACACACGCAAACACACAACCCAAAAAACACATAAGAGTGCCACTGACTCCTTTTCCCCTCCCGAATGCTCAGGGTAAGCAGAGGATGCCCTTTGTAAGCTCAGCTGTTATGATTTTTTCCATGTGGGCAAAAGCTGAAGTATTTTTAGGTGAGTCGTGGTTTGCAAGTTATTTTTTGCAGAATATCCATGTTTGTCATGCAGATTGTTTGTTATGAGGGGCATTCATTATGTGGAGACCCACTTTACTGGTGTTTCCAACACTTTCAAAAACTGTTTCTCTTTTTTTATGTGTAAATTGGTGTTTTAATGTTTTTTCCCAAATTATTTATATGTTTGTGACAATACTTCTTTAATTTTACAATAATTGTTCATGTTAGTGTTATATAAGTTACCATTATATTAAAAATAATGTTATTGTTAATAACTTTATTAAAAGACCTGATATTTGAAATATAAAAAGTTAGCTTTTGTGTTTTTGTCATTTCCTTTTAAGCAAAATACAAACAAAATTGATCTAATAATGAATTTCAATAGTATTCTTCTAATAGCTGTAAGAGGGTTGATTTCACATCAGTAATAAATGCACTTTACTCTTAGTGTTGTACGAGAAGAATTTACAACCTGGTAAATAGTGCTTCCATTTAGCTCTTAAAATCAACACATTTAGATCTTATTCTATGAAACAGGCAAAATATTTTAATCCAAACATCTGATGCTATAGTTGTTACTGAGACACAAATTTTAAGTCTATAAGTTTAAAAAAAAAAAATGATAACATTACAATGTTTTTTCTTTTAAATTGCTCATATAATAGTAATAGAGCTATAATTATTTCTTTTTTAAATATGTGATAAGGCTATGCAAACAATTTAAATTTTCTGACTTCTAAACAGCTCATGACTTTGAATATCAATTAGAAACAAGGAAATGTGGACCAAATTCTGATATATATGTCTTAAGTAGTAGAACTTCATTTCATTTAGATTTATTACTTGTACTTTTTTCATTACCTGCGTGCTAAGAAAATGGTAATTAGAAATTCAGGTCACAGAAAGTGCTAATTGATAAGATAACATTTAAGTTTAATTAGTATATAACTTAAGTTATATTCAACCGTGGTCAGTAGATATTTTAGAAGCCTAAAAAAACACTAAAACTCTAAACAGTTGATTCATTTCTTTTTAAAATTTAGATTATAGAAGCCACAGAAAGAAAGCATATGTTTTATCTAAATTCTCTATTCTACACCAAATATTTTAAAAAGTGTTATCATTAGCCTACACTCTAAAATTATCAACAAAGTATTGCATGTACCTGTTTCAATGTCATTTTTAAAAGATCTTACTACTGTATGGAAAACCTTGATACTGATTTTTGTTCCATTTGTGGCTTCACCTATTCTTACCATTGATGGATCAAAGGTAATTTCATTCTTAGTTAATATATGTTTAAGAAAAGTAATTTTATTTGGAAAATTGAAATTTGGAAATGGCTATACATTTACCGTGTTACAGTTACAGTATGCTGAAATTAGATGCGCTAGGATAATTTAATGCAAAAATTGAAACCCACAGGTGCTCGAAAATAATTACAGAGGGCAAAAGATGAACCCTAGTGTAGTAAATTGCAGAATACTTTCCTTAGTGAAATGAGTCCTATGTATTTAGAATATATTTTTGGGATAAAATGAGCACAACTTAAAATTAATTTCAGGTGAAGCAAAAATGTTGCTGTCTAGGATTGATAATATTTTTATATTAAAAAAATTATGCCACAATGTGTGTTTACAGCAAAGACCAAACAAACAACTATAACCACCATTTGAGGAATACTAATCTAGTTTCAGGACTGAATTCATGGAATTATAGCACTTTCATCACAATCTTTGCACTATTCTTTTAAACATAATATATGAATTTTGTAGGATATGTTGCATTTCAAATGTTCTTGTTCAGGAGATGTCATGCTTGTATGGAGTGATTGTTATTGCATCTTTTTGGATAACAGAAGCATTGCCTCTTGCAGTAACTGCTCTTTCACCCATCATCATTTTCCCATTGCTTGGAGTCTTGTCAGCTAAGGATGTATGTTTAAACTATATAAAGGTTAGTTACTGTGTAAATTGTGTGACACTTCATGATTTGGTAAAATATTTGTATTAGAGTATTTACTTTTACTTATTGTTTTTAAAGAAAAATTATTTTTAAAAAAGTTAGTAATAAACTTGTAATCCTTAGAATTTCATTTACATTGTAGGATGCATCGATGTTTAGCTTCAGTTGCCTTACCTTTGCGCTTTGTGTTGAAAAGTGGAAACTACATAAGAGAATTGCTCTCAGAACTTTACTTTTAATGGGCTCTAGCCCAAAATGGTAAGCATTATAGTTTTTTTTTTTTTTAAATGAACATTTATTAAATATTTCTATGGACATAGCCTTGTTAAGAATGGAATTGCAAAATATTTTGTATTCTTAAAACCAATATTTCTTGCATCATAAAGAACATATTGTACCACTGCCTCAACTACTAGTATATTCAATTTTGAATTACATAGTTTAATAAAATAAAAGATCAAATTGATTTTCAGATATATCAGAAATTCTTCTTCAAACTATAATCAGCAACTTCTGTCTTTCGCAACTGTTCTGCATACATCAAATTTTGTTTCTAACATGTGTATAGCTTCTAATAACACTCACTATTCTCATGTTCTTTTTACATTTCACAATTCTGTCTGTTCCCTGTCACAACTTTTTCTCTTGTTCCTGCCCTTCCCTATCTTAATGAACTTCTTACTGTCTATTCACCCCTTGGAAAGCTTCTTCCCTCCACAGACACCCATATTCTTTCTGTTCCCAGAACACACACTAAAACATATGTTGAACGATCTTTCTTTTATGTGCCCCAAAACAATGGAATTCTCTCCCATTACACATCCACAATATAACGACCATCACAGCCTTCAAAACTGCCCTAAAGACCCATCTCTTCAAACTGTACTATACTGACTCATCCCCCTCTGACTGATAAACAGCGCTCGATTCTGCTGTGTGCTGTCCATAGCTAGACAGAGGTAGATAGTACTTGGGTCGGTGAGGTCAAGCTTTTCACCAATTGTTGTTTTTAAATGTATACATTTCTGTAATTGCTAATTTTTATGTGAAGCGCAGTGAGCCTAGCCCTAGGTTGGGGTACTGCACTATATAAAACCACCTAATTATAATAATAATAAATGTGGTAAGCTTCAAGCAATGTTTTTGATTGAACTAAGGCTGTTTTGCCATATGCAAATTTTTGGATTTTGGCAGTTGACTTGTTGCTAAACTAAAAAAGGAAATACATTTTGTTATTAATTATCAGCATTTCTTGAAATGAACGCCCTGTTTAGAAATTATTGATAAAATACCATTTTTAACTACATTTTAATTTATTCATTGTTGTGATTGTTATTTTTTAAGGCTTACTCTAGGATTCATGCTACCCACATGGTTTTTGTCCATGTGGGTGAACAATACATCAGCTACCGCTATGATGGTGCCAGTAGTTACTGCAGTGTTGGATCAGTTACAGGATATTGAAGAGCAAAAAAAGGAATTGAAAGGCTCTGAAATTTTAGGTAGATCTATTCACCTTTTGGATAAGAAGTAATGGAAAGCATAGAGTGTTAAATTAATTTCAATGATAACTAATTATATTGTATTAAAGAAAGTCATTGTTACGAGGAGATAAATCACAGGAGAGTCATTTATTTACTATATCAAATGGCCTAGAAACATTTGTTTATTTACAGCACACATTTTATGAGGATAAATTAACAGTTTAAAATTTGCCTTATAGCCAACACTAAATAATCCAATCTCTGACTACACCTTTGAGTATTATGCTTTTCAAAGTTTCAGATATGGAATTAGCTGTGAGCATCAATAGAGAAAGCAAGTCATTACAATTTTTAAATACAAATAAAAAAAATCATTCAGAGAAGTAGGTTAATAGATCTTTGATTATTTAGATAACTACCTATCTGCATTTTTGCCTTAAATATCGGTTTAGATTTGGATACATTTTTTTAAAAAAAACTTAAATCTTTGAAAAAGTTTTGGAAAAAATAAAATACTATAATTTCTGTTTCATATTATTTAATTTACTTTAAACTTTAAGTCTTTTAAATTATTATTGTTTTAAAAGAAACATTAATTATTCAATTTAATACATATAAATGTTTTTTAGAATATTTACTATTTAGAACTGTGAAAAAAATCTATAGAAAATATGTTTTGAATTTTGTTTTATTTTTTATGTATTCCCCAGAACAGCTAGTGACAAATTCAACTATCCAAATAAGGAATTTAAACACATGTGTAAGGTGTTAAGTCTATGTATTTGCTATTCTGCAGCATTAGGCGGTATTGGATCCATAGGAGGTTCCACAACAAATTTGGTTATGCAGGGTCAAGCTGATTTGTAAGTTTAAAAAAAAAGTTTTTTTGACTTATATGTATTACTTTACTCAAACTTTAAGATCATGACATCACATTTTTTTACTCCCCACCCCCCATACATTAAAGCTGCTGCTATTTTAATCCTTCCAAAACCTATCTGGTCTACATCCACAAACACCTAATGCTTCTGGGTATCCATCTTAATCTCCAGCAAGAAAAGGTCTAGTTATTTTATATTTTTCATTATAAGACAGAGACTTGCAAACTTATTCCTTAATTTAACTTTATTCAGGAGACATTGAAAGTTTAATTGAGAGTAAGACAATATTTTTGTTTATATTATTCATTGTTCAAAGTTTTTTCTACAATACATGCAAAAGTTTAAAAAGTCATTTTTAAAACCTTATTGCCAGTTTGTTACTCATGTTGTTCCTTGAAAGTTGATGTATGTCCAGGGTATGATTGTGTGTGTCTTCCTCCCCCCCTCCCCCACCAGCTTTGGCGTAAATTAAAACAAGATTAGTTTTGTCACGCATTAATAAAAGCTGTACAATATAAAAAAAAATATATAAAAAATTGTGCAAAAATATAAAAAGTCACACATTTAGCACAATTTTTAAAAATTTCTTAACATTAACGATTTGTTTACATAGCATTTAATAATTCAGTAATAGTACTTCAATATTTATTATTATTATTTCATATCTTAACAATGTCAACAGAATATTTGAAAAGTATGGTCTACAGTCCGGTGTGAATTTCCTCAGCTGGTTTATGTGTTGCTTTCCCTTAGCTGTTATTTGTCTTATACTTTCTTGGATGTGGCTGGTGTTTCATTTCTTTGGAATAAGGCAAGTATTTATGGACATTTGCCATCTTTAATATTAATAGCTTTCTTGTTTGGTCAATTAAAAAATAAATGCAGGTAACCAAAAAGATATTCTTCCACATCATGCCTTGATTACCTTATTTCAGTCTTTTGGGTAATATTGTGTTCTGTTTGTTCTATATTTCAAGCTTTCCCAGATCTTGTTCGTAATATTTCTCATCAGTATTGTATTGCTTTCATTTGAGATTGTGTTTCTTTAATCTTAGGCCTCTCATTACTGTTTTTACTTTATGTATGAGAACTATTAGATTTGGCCTGAGCTGCATCACAAAGATAAAAAGAGATCAGTAGCTACACTTGTCTGGATGCCAATAATTTTTCGGCATGCAAACTTTGTCCTGTTTTTAATATTTTAAAACTTCTTAATGATATGCAAACCAAACAAAATCATGCATGTAATTTTATGGGCATCTAATAAAACAAAAGTCATGATAGTTGCTGACATAAATAACTATTTTAAATGTGAAAAGTCACTATTAGAGATTAATCTTTAAAAAAAAATAATTAAGAGAAGCAATTTAAATATACAGTGTTCAATTATTTCTGTCTAAATCCACTGACATGGTATTCTCTTTCTAATTTTGACCTAGAAATATGAATTTAGATACATATATTTCTAAACAGGTTATGCAAAATTAAAATAAAAGATTAAAATTTCAAACTTGTTCTGAATTTTAACTTACTAGGATATGACAAAGTAGATTTTTAAAAGGGGTTGGGCGGGGGTTGTTAAAGAGGCTACGTTTACTCATTCCAAGTTAAGGGGGGCTTATAAAATAGGTCAAAAAGGATGTTTATAGATTAATAAAGTGTGGAAACTTTTAAATGGTTTAATGACCGATAATGTAATTGTACAAATTAACTAATGTTTCATCTTATCTTTAGAGAATTAACAAGTTTTGGATGTGGGGATAAGAAGAATACAGAAGCTATGAAAACTGTTATTAGAGATCATCTAAGAGAATTGGGTCCTCTTTCGTAAGTTGCACTTATTATTGTGGTTAAATGTTTTGTATATAGATCAGTCCAGATGGGACAGTAATAAGTGTAAGTGAGATTTTGGTAAAAGTATATATTGATTATAAAATATGTATTTGAAAGGGTACTTTGAAACACTATTGAAAGTGGCTGTAGCTTAAGAGTTTTAGATACCTTTATGAAGATTATGGAACAAAATATTTATATACATATTTTAAATGTATGCATATTGTTGGCAAGAAGCAGCTCAAACTAATGGCTTTTTCGTGAAAATGTGTCATTTTTTATACTTAAAAAAATTAATACTGCTTTCGATTTATTTATTTTTTTTGGTGTTTTTTTTTGTTTAGATGTCACATTTGATTTAATTTGATATTTCTAATTTCATATTTGTCATGCTAGCCTACTAGTGTAAAACTTTCTGAATCATAAATTTTGTTTCATTTTTTTTTTACAATTCAAATTTTTGTGGTTGAATGTATTCACATAATTTATATATGTCCTTTAAAATTTATACGGTAACCTTAGTGATTTATTGTGTACATGGTTTTTGGCATTTGGGTAAATTTCAGATTTGCAGAAAAGGCAGTTATAGGTCACTTTTTTATCCTAATTCTATCATGGTTTTCGATGAAAATGCCAGGTGATATGGGATGGAGCTATTATTTTAAACCAGAGTAAGTTTTCTCTTGGACCCTATGGGCCCTTAATTTCATTTTATTTAGCCTTGCTTATAGTTGATTAATTAATTGATTTCTAATGAATTTCTATGCTGTGTATTGGATTTATATATTTTACTTTAAATTTACTTTCAGTTATGTGAGTAATTCAACCCCAGGACTCATAGTTGTATTGTTATTATTTATTTTCCCCTGCGAAAAGCCTCGTGTCTTCTGCTGGTTAAGAAAAGAAAAAGATGGTAAAATTATTTAAACAATCCCAATTGTATGTGATTAAATATAAATAAAAGCAATCAATTTAATCAGCAAGCCTAATCAATGATCTGATACCTGAAAGTTAAAATGAAATTTCAGAAAAGTAACCACATTTTCTCTACTGGTATATATAATTAATTTTTAGGCATTTTCAAAGTTTTAAACATTCATTATTATTTATCACACAATATCTTTGTAATCAATAACAATAAATAATCAATAATAAAAAATTACAATATTTTGAATCTAGATGTTTTAAATGTATTCATTTCTTTCAGGTGCAGTTCCTTTACCTAAATCTGTACCAGCATTAATAGATTGGAAAAATGTAAATGAACATTTCCCATGGGGTGCTTGGTTGTTGGTTGGAGGAGGATATGCTATTGCACATGTTTGTCAGGTAATATCCAGCTTTTTGTTTTTAAAGCATTGATTGATTTTTTACAAATATTTATGTCTTATATTGTCATTTAACTTTATCATAATCAAGTCCTTCTTTTTCTTAGAAAATCCCTCAAATATATGTAACTAAATTTAAAATAAAATAGTTTTAAGAAAAATGTACTTACACAACTTTATATCCATTTCAACTAAACATTTTTCACTTTTAGATGTAATGTAATAATAATAATAATAATAAAGTTCATTTAAAAAACACGCTTCATCCCCAAAGGCTCGAAGCGCGGTACAAAGTCAACAAAAAACATATCTATAATTCACCACATTTAAAACAAACTCAACACTACAAAAACTAATTACAAGCATACAATATCAAAGTCTTTCTAGCCATTTCAACCCGGAGCAACACAGCAACACATGGAAAATAAGGTAGACAATCATCCCAGAAGGTATTTGCGAAATAGATGTGTCTTTAGATCTGTTTTAAAGGACTCCAGTGTCTGGTTGTTTCTAAGATCGACAGGAAGGGCGTTCCAAATTGTTGGACCAGCAAATGCGAAAGTAGAGAAATTATTTTGTTTTTATTGCTATGATAGATTTTGTAGGACATCTTATATTTAAACAAAATTAGAATTCAAAGTAATAGCAATAATGTTTGTCTTACTCTATTTTAATATCTTTTGTTTAACAAGGCATCAGGCTTATCACTTTGGATTGGATTAAGGTTGTCCATTTTCTCTAATGTTACTCCATGGCTCATGGTATTCATCATCTCCTTAATTGTATCATTTTTGACTGAAATAACAAGTAATGCTGCAACAGCAAGCATTCTTTGTCCTATTTTGGCTGATTTGGTAAGTTAAAGGATGTAACAATTAAATTAAGTATGTATAATTAATAGGGAACAGAAGTTCTATATTGTTACTTAAATCCAGACGTGTTCTAGTTAGGTGTTACATACTTGTTGCCAAATCACAATAATGGTTAAATGTAAAATATAAAACTTATAAGCTCTTTATTTTTCATTCCACCTTTGTAATTATCACCAATATAAGGAAATTAGATTTTTAGCTGAAACTGAAAACCTTCATCTGCAAACACAACAATAAAAATAAAATCACAAAATAATGAAACCAGTACTAAGCTTAGAAACACTAAAGAAAAGACTTTGAGGGGGGATGACTCTGCTTGTGTTGAGAAATGATTGATAAAGAAAAAACAGTATAATTCTCACCATAAACAATTATTTTTGCTTTACTACATTTGTTTCATTTACTTGATTGTAACTTGAACTCTATAGGATCTTTATTAATTCATTTTTACATGTTTGACATTATCTTAGCTAAACAAAATATTTGTATGGGGTGCACATTTTAAAGGGGAAAACATGGCCAATCTCATTTTCTTGGTACTTTGACATAGCTTACACTTACAGGGAACATTGATGATTAGGATTTTTTTTAAAAACTTAAGCTAATTTAAAAACTTCAAGTATATTCTCATGACTGGGCTATTTACCTGACATACACTAAATCATATAAGATATCAAAATGTTTTAAAATATCAGTGTGATTTTTAATGCTTAAATATAATTTATTTTAATCAACTGTTTGCATTGTTGAACAGGCCATCGCCATGGAGTTAAATCCTCTGTACCTGCTTTATCCTGCTACTCTTGCCTGTTCTTTAGCATTTATGCTTCCAGTTGCTACTGCACCAAATGCTATTGTATTTGCTATTGGTCATATCAAAGTAAAAGATATGGTAAGTTCCTTATGATATAGTTAACATAAATTATAACAAAAGTAAAGGAGTAGACTGATTGCAAGTGACACAAAATTTTAAATTACTCTTTTTCTCTGCTTCCCACAAATACACTCAATCCAATCTCTTCTTACCATTATACTAGATAAAATAGCAAGAATCTTTGATGAAATATGTTAATTGTTTATCTCCATTAAAAATAATAGCTTGCTTTATTTCTTTTCAATTAACAGGCCAAGGCTGGTTTTGTCCTGAACCTGATATGTGTTCTAGTTATCTGCATAGCCACTAACACTTGGATAACTGCATTGTTACAACTTGATGCATTGCCTCTTGAGATGAGAAAAATGCTTAATAATTCACAACTAGTTTCACAGTTTGAAAATACCAATTTGACAATAGGGAATTCAACTTTGTACTAACTGAGGTTGTGATATTTTATGTGCTGTTTTTTTTTTGTTGTTTTTTTTTGTACAGTAACAGTTATGTATGATAAAAATGTAATAATGCAAATTTCTTTTAGAATTTTTATAATGAATATAGGAATAACATAAAATTAAAGGCTGTAAGTTTTCCAAATACTATGAGAAGAGTAACACTGCTAAAGTTTGAATGTTTCATATGGTGCTGGATTCTTATCCTTGTGGCTAATGTTAACAGGGTAACAGAGCTTTTACCAGAAGAAGTAAACCCAAATGAAAAAATTAGGGATGAATTCTTAATATAGCCTACTTTTTCTTTATATTTAAAGGTTCTATGGATTTATATGGATTTATCATTACTTTAGTTATTTTTGTCAATGCTTGTCAAAGTTGAAATTTGTTCTTTCTTTTTTAAAATATTTATTAAATTGTTGATGAAAAATATTCCTTTTTTAAAAAAAATTTATGAACTTTAAGAATATGTGATGTAAACAGTGTTTCTCAGAATTTATTATTATTTTTGAAAAACGTTTTCACTTCAATTTAATTTCATTATTTTAGAAAATATTCTTTGATTATTGAATATGTAACAGTTAATTTATAAAAATCAGTCATATTGTGAAACTGATTAAAGCCTTATGCTTTTATAATGCTTTAAACTGTCTCCATCCTTTGCCCATTTATGAACCCTATTCCTTTCTGCCTTCCTTAATAGTTTTCCATAATGTATCATTTTAAACATTGCATTTATTTGTATGATTTGCTGACGGAGAAATAAAAATTAAATAATTTCATATTATACACTTTATATGTACACATGCGAAACCAGAGGTGACTGCTCTGAAAGATTTATACAGAAAAGGCAGCAAAGGAGACAGAACAAATTATAGCATTTCATTAACTCTGGCCTCATTCAATGCTGGTAGGGTACTTGAGGCAGTATTGTAGAACACCATTTCTGTTTATCAGTTACTTCTCTGGGAGCTGTCTATAGGTTTGGGTTTCTGTTCTACAATCTCTTTGGGTCTTCCACTGTTTTTTTCCCCTGGGCTGACCTTCAGAAGGATGTTGTAGGAAGCGAGTGTGGTGGCCGTCTAAAGATGTTACCAAGTAATCTTTAGTGTTGGACCGTCACAGTTTCTGCAGTAGTTGTCACTAGTGATCAGCTTCTCAGCTGTGCATTGGAAATTATTTTAGACCAGTAATTTGATTTTATTACAGGGTCTAGAAAATTTCCAGTTTTATCTGATGTGCTAGTTGTTTTCCAACTTACAGCTCTTAGATCCATAATAATAATGATAATAATAAAGTATATTTGAAAATCACGCTTCATCCCCAAAGGCTGGAAGCGCAATAAATCATATCGATGGATTTACAGACTTTGAGATTGAAACAATCCCTTTGTCAGTGAACTTTGAGAGAGAATACACTCAGTGAGACAGGAACCCCCCCCCCCTTCCTCGATCAAGACACTAGAAAAAATACGCATTATCTCAAGTCATGGCAAAGCTCCAAGTGTAGACTCCATCCCAGCTGAATTCTACAAAGAAGGGGCTGCAGTTCTGCAGGGATCCACCATCTGTTCCTAATAATGTGGCCGCAATTGACGTTCCTGCAGTATTTCAGAGATACCGCTATCGTTCGCTGCGCTCTGGTATTCTTAAATTTAATCCATCTAATCCATGGAGGGGATAGTCCAAAGATATCTTTTAAAGATTTTTGTATTGATGTGGATGATAGTGTTAAGGTTGGTCAATCTCCAGATGATGGTCTTTCAAATGTCTAATTAGCTTTGCTTTTCCTAATATTGATTTTCTTTTATTTCAATTCTATTGGTAGCTCTATTGGCTTGTTGCTGGGACTGAATCTGTCTGTGGGTTCACAGATGAATGATCTGGACGGAAGGCTTCACCAGCTGTGCCTAATTATGAGGCAGCAAGAGAAGATACAAAAGGATTTTAAGTCGTCCTAAGCATCCATAGTCCACTTGTACAAACGTAAAGGTAACCGTCAATCCTGTGACAACTACCGTGGCATATCTTTGCCTCTTCGTTGCAGGCAAGATACTCGGTAGAATCTTCCTAAACTGCCTCAATTTGAATTTTGAGAAGGGTCTTCTGCCAGAAAGTCATTGCGACTTTCGCAACGAACGCGGAACTGTCGATATGGTATGCGCGGGGAGTCAGCTACAGGAAAATTGTCAGGAAAATAATGTTGATCTCTTCTCCATCTATGTAGACTTAACAAAGGCTTTTAGTACTGTCAGTAGAGGTAGATCATGGGTAAATATGGATGCCCAAAAAATTATTTTCAATAGTGCAGCCATTCAACAATAGGATGCAGGCTAGAGTCTGGGAAAAGGGAGCGATGTCTCAACTATTCCCTGTGTCTAATGGCGTCAAACAAGGTTGAATACTGGCACCAACACTTTTCATGATCATGTTATATGACATACTGTCTGACGCTTTCAGAGAGGTTGACATTGGAATCAGCATCAGATCCCGAACTGATGATAAAGTATTTAACCTCAGGAGACTGAACGCTGAATCCAAAGTCCGGGCAGACATCATAAGGGACTTTCTGTATGCCAACGAATATACCCTTAACGCTGAATCCAAAGTAAAGTCAGGACAGACATCATAAGGGACTTTCTGTATGCCAACGAATGTGCCCTTAACGCTGAATCCAAAGTCCGGACAGACATCATAAGGGACTTTCTGTATGCCAACGAATGTGCCCTTAACGCTGAATCCAAAGTCCGGACAGACATCATAAGGGACTTTCTGTATGCCAAAGAATGTGCCCTTAATGCTGAATCCAAAGTAAAGTCCGGACAGACATCATAAGGGACTTTCTGTAGGCCAACGAAGATGCCCTTAACGCTGAATCCAAAGTAAAGTCCGAACAGACATCATAAGGGACTTTCTGTAGGCCAACGAATGTGCCCTTAACGCTGAATCCAAAGTCCGGACAGACATCATAAGGGACTTTCTGTATGCCAACGAATGTGCCCTTAACGCTGAATCAGAGGTCGATATGCCACGCAATGTTGCAAATTGATCGGATTCCTGCACAAACTTAAGACTTATCAACCAGCTCCCTTCGAAAACCTTATATAAAGCCCAACATCCAAGTCAGTGGCGGAAGGCTTAACATTGTAAACAGCTTCTCTTACCTTGGCAGCACACTGTCCAAAATCGTAATCATTGATATGAGGTGAACCTTGGAATTGCAAGAGCCAGCGCAACATTCGAGAAAATCTCTAAAAATGTATGGACAAGGAGAGGCAAAAGCACCCACACTTAAATAAAGGTTTACAAGGCTGCTGTGCTAACGCTAGTATTTGCACGTGAAACATGGACAGTCTGCCAACGCCATGCTAGGAAACTAAACAACTTTCACACGATGAGCTCCGAAAAATCCTAAACATCAAATGGCAGGACAAGATCCCGGCACTGACGTCAGAGCCGTTCTCAGGCATAGGCAATCTAGGCGACCGCTTTATTTTTAGCCTACAACTTGCAAGTCCATATTATTATATTTCAGAAGTACACATTTTCCGGGGCCTCCTACCTACACTCCATGCCTAGGGCCCCCAAAATCATAAGAACGGCTCTGCTGAGGTCTCCAGTTTACACACCCTATCATCACTTATATATATTTTGCTTCTGGTGTGTCCTGTTTCCTGTTCAAAACCTCCCTTCCTCCAACTTCACATGTTTTATATCAATTGTAGTATTGTACTGAGGGGGAAAAGGCTGTCACTCATGCAGCGCGCGTCTTGTGTGACGGTTGAACTCAGATAAATGTTTTTTTCTACCGAGAGAGGCGACTATCATATTAACCAATAAAGAGCCACGGGTATGGTGTAGGAATGTCAGTAGGACTATTGTTTAATGGCCGGTAGGTAGGATTTGGGATTATCTGTAGGCCTATTGTTTAAAGGTCGGGGGTAGGGTGTAGGACTCTTGGTAGGTCTATTGTTTAAAGACTGGCATATAGTATAGAAAATGAGAATTTACGTCTTTTTTTTTTTTTAAACACTTGGACCCACCGGGCAATTTCTCAAAATACCCGGACGCGGTGTAAAAAAAACTGCACCCGGTTAACCTCTTATAGTTAATAATATTAATACGGGCCATGTTGTGAGAATGTCAAGACGACCGCTTGAATTTTAAAAAAACACAATGAAAGCCTCTTTAAAAGCATTTGACATTGATCAGAGCATCAAAGGATTCGTGGCGATCCCCCATATACAAGGGCTCAATACAACATGAGGCTAACAGAACAGCTGCTGCAGAACACAAAGAAGACAAGCCAGAAAACTTTATATCTGAAGCTGTCCCATCAATCCCCTGCACCTTCTGTGCCAGAAAATTTCGTAATTTCGTGACAGAATAGGCTTGGTCATCCATCTGCACTCCCACAGACAGATTCAGACTCACCAAGAATCCTATGTTTTAAATGGTAATGGTCGATTTTCGACGGACCAACTACTAGGGAGGCGCGCCACGAGTTCCCACATGTCCTGGTCTACTCTTGTCACATATTTCAGTATACTGTTCTCAACTCAAACGATTTTTCTCGTGACTTTGATTTCCCTGACATTCACTTTGTGGTCTATGTTATGACTTTGTTAGCGAATCTCTTTGTGTTTTAGTGGCCCTCTTATGTCATCAGCGTGTTCCAAATTGTATTGTTTACCTTTTCTCTTTAAGGGGTTTATAGCTTAACCATGTGAAGAGAATCAGTTGTATAATGTGTTCCTGTATCACACCAGACTCGACTTCAGAAGGTTCAGTCAGGTGGCTACTACATAGTACTCAAAATTCAAATTTCGTATAGAGGGTTTGATAATAATGACCACCTCTGAGGCAGTGCAAAAGGATCCAACAAACCGAGTTTCAGTGTAGACTGCCAAAACATTTCTTAGTTGACGAGGTTAATGTAAAGAGATGTATTCCATTCTCATTCAGTAGTCTGCACAAGGATATTTTGTTTAGATCAATTGTACTATGGTAGACTTCCCGTTCCTAATGTCAGACTTTTCAGTCGGAATATATTCTCCATTGCTTTTGCATCTTCTGTTGTTATCAGAGGTTTTTTTTTTTTGTTTTTTGTGTGTGTTTTTTTCAGGATGATGGGTCTGGTCTCTATTGTCTTGGGGATCTCTTACAGGTTCCAAATGTACTTCGTGACCTGTATGATATTATCTGGTGATCTTTCTTAAACTTAAACCATTCCTTGCAGAAGCCATTTGCCAGCTTGTGTAGTTAGGCCCCATTTACTTAATCAAATTAAATAGAGTTTAGATAAATATTTAGAACCCCTTGGAACTCAAGAAAGTTTGGAAGTGTTAGAGATTTTTAAAAGTTTATAAAAAACATTGGTTAACTAAAATTCAACGTGTTTCTAGGAAGTAAAATATCCAACATACAAATGTTTAATTTTGAGTCATAATGTCCAACACGACACTATCCCTATATGAAGGTTGTCAACCTTTAGTGTTTGTGTTCGACTTGCAATTTTCTTTTAAAAAAAGCGCAATATGCAACCATAAATAACAGAGCCTGAACCCATTATGCTTTACATTACAATAGCCACAAATTTCTTCTGAATTTGTAAAACGTCCAAGATGACTCGGTATTTTTTGCATAGTTTATGCACACACAAAAAAGGTTGTTACTGTTAAATTAATTCTTCCTCCATCTTTTTCAATTAGTAATCAGTTTAATTTGGCACTTGGACAATAAGATTAATATAACATACTATTGAATGTTAAATTGAGTGGCAGGCAATTTTGCAACTAAAGTATCCAAAAGTGATGGCGGATTCAGCCAAAAAGGAGTTTACAAAAGTATCCCTACTTGCTAAATAAAGTATTGTACAGGCTTTGTTAAATGCACACAAATCAGCGATTGAATCACACTTAGTCGGGCTAGCAAACTACCTGCGCTCACTTAACAGAATTAACTGATATATATTTTTCTAATGGAACTTCTGATATAAGCACAAAAAAAAGTAATAATTCAATTACTTTAACACCATTATTGTAGTTTGTTATAATTCTGGCTCTCATCACTGACTGGAGAGGACCATACTGGATGTTATTAGTTATGCGTCCAGTTCTTCTAGACCACTTTAGACCATCAGCCAACCCCATCTCAGTATATATATCAGCACCTCTCAAGTTAGTGCACACACACAAACACATGCTCTCTCTCTCTCTCTCACACACACATATGCTCTCACACACAATTAATGTTAAGACGCGGCAAGTAGTAATACAAGAAATTTGAGGCACCGCCTCCAAAGTGGTAGACCCACCAACAGCTTTCCTTGTCCGATGGTTAAGTAATTTACTTAGCCAATAATTTAAAGACACCGTGTACTCTTACGGTTTATTTCGCACCTTACATGTGTGATTACGAATTGTTTTTTCCTTGGAAATTTTATTAGGGATCGTCTATTAATTATTAATAGTTGCTTTATAATGTTATTCGAGTCAAGTAATCTCACTTCCCTGGACACGATTGAGTACTGAAGAAGCAACATCCGAATTGTCTCGAAGATGCAGTTCGTGTTGAAACTATCTATCTTCATGCAGGTAAAAAAATATGTGCCAGTGTCATGTTCATTTCAATTTAAGTATTTAATTTGGTTGTGTGAGATTACTTAGCCAGTGGCGATATTGGTGGGATGGATGAAGGAACTCGGTAACTCGTGTTACCCAGAGGCGCCAAGAGGAGTTGCCTCCCCCTCCAAAATTATTTGCATCCTTAACAATATCTGCTGATTTCACTTGCGTTCTAAACCTTGGTGTTTCCGTCAAAATCTTATCTTTGGACATGTCATTATAGGAGTGTTTTCTTTTCACAAGCTAAGAACGAACAACAAACATCCTTGTAGTATGTTGCAGTGGCGTAGCGAGGGTGTTTGGCGCCCGGGGACAAGATCCATTTTTAGCGCCCCTTTTTCTTTTTTTCAACTCTCAAACCCATTATTTTCATCAATAAAATAATATCAAAGCACATTTTGGCGCCCCTACTAACTAGCCCGGGGACATCTGTCCCCCCTGTCCCCACCACGCTACGCCTCTGGTATGTTGTAACTGAAAAATCGCATTTGGTGATTTCACTCCTTAAAATTTAAATTCTTGCTCTACTTCTAACACAATTTGCTTTAAGTTAAAAGATTTATATTATAGTTATTTCTTTTTTTTTAAAGAAAGAAATTGGGCGTCTGTAATTTCCTGGAACCAAGGCACTCCAACCATCATTAATGGGTGCCATGCTTACAATACCAGGTTTTGCTCAGAGAAGGTCGGAATCTAACGCAAATAATCATGAACCGATCTGGTGGAACTTTCCTGGTGGCACCATTCTCTTGTATTTAAGTTCGATTTTTTTTTTTTTTCCTAATTGGTGTCATCCCCTGTAATGGTGTCATCTGGTGCGGCCCACACCGCCTAGTGACTCTACAGGTGTCACCCATGGATTTCGCTCCGTAACTTTGATAATAGATAGCCTGATACCGTAACCTCAAGTGTAAACCAAGGAAAATGGCTTGCCGTCGAACAACCATATTTCACGCTCTGGTAGGTCACTGAAGACATGCTATTGGCTGCATTTCATTCAAGGGCATCAACGTCCTGGAAAGCTGATGGATCGGAGAAAAACTGAGTGTTCTAACCATTTTGCTTTTAATTTTAGCCACACCAATAGCCAGGTCTTCGTGCACACACAAAACGGCAACAAATTTACCAGAAAAATAAGAGTAACAGTAGGCCACGCCACTGTGAGGTCAAACAAAAAATCTAACCAACTAATGTAACCGAAGATGACACGAGGGCAGTTGTAGGCCTAGTCATTATTGTATGATTATTTTTTAAAGCTTTGCAATCGTATTGTGCATGATATATGTAAATGTAAACATGTGCGTAAATTTATATGTATGCATATGTAATTTGTAATGTGGGCTAAGATTCTCGACAGCGTCAGGAAATTATGAAATGGTGACAAAGCCGTAGTCTATGGCTGTAATTGAAAGTGTAAGGTTTGCTTTGGAATTTATTTTGGTTTTGTTTGTCATTAGAATTACAACAGGGGTTCTTAGCCAGGGGTGTGGGAGACAGTTCCAGGATTGCGGGAGGCAGTGCCAGGGGTGCGGGAGGCAGTTCCAGGGGTGCGGGAGGCAGTGCCAGGGGTGTGGGAGGCAGTGCCAGGGGTGCGGGAGGCAGTGCCAGGGGTGTGGGAGGCAGTGCCAGGGATATTGGAGGCAGTACCAGGGGTGCGGGAGGCAGTGCCAGGGGTGTGGGAGACAGTTCCAGGGGTGCGGGAGGCAGTGCCAGGGGTGCGGGAGGCAGTTCCAGGGGTGCGGGAGGCAGTGCCAGGGGTGCGGGAGGCAGTTCCAGGGGTGTGGGAGGCAGTGCCAGGGATATTGGAGGCAGTGCCGGTGGTGCTGGAGGCAGTGCCGGTGGTGCGGGAGGCAGTACTAGGGATGTGGGAGGCAGTGCCAGGGGTGTGGGAGGCAGTGCCATGGATGTTGGAGGCAGTGCCAGGTGTGTGGGAGGCAGTGCCAGGGGTGCGGGAGGCAGTGCCAGGGGTGCGGGAGGCAGTGCCAAGGGTGTGGGAAGAATAAGGGGATGTTTTTTTATTAGCTGCCATTGCCAGTTGTTTATTTGCATTTTCGTTAGCAGCGGCAGATGTTTTTGTGGTGAATCTTGTTTGCGGATTATTTGTAAAATAGCCTTTTGTTTGTGTTTGAAATAAATTAATTAAAGAATGAAAACTACCATAACTTTATTATTTTCATGATATTTATTTATTTTATTGTAATAATTTTTTTTTTATCCCATTTGGGAAGGGGTGAGTGTTGTGGGAAATTTTTGAAATCGAGAGTGATGCGGGGCTGCAAAAATGTTTAAGAACCCTTGCCTTAGAGGAACCACTTGATGACCTAGTTAGTATTTGTCCTTGGCGTCGAAAAATCTAGATCTGTGCCATAAATAATACTAATTAGAGTAGACTTTAATGGTTCTTCATAATATAAGACTACATTTTTCTTGTTTGACACTAGTTACAATTACGGTCATCATGATGTGATAAATCTTATAAACTAGCCTACTTAAAAATAGTTGCGCATTTTAGCAGTAACCGTAGAACCAAACTTTTGACATTGTTTGAGAAATAATAAATTGCTAAAAATTAAAGCAAAAGATGTAAAAATCTGGGGGAAATTTTAACGAAGCGATATTATGATTAAGTTTCATAAGTAAATCACGGAAACAGACGCGGTTAACATTTGATATACTCAAAATAGTATTATTTTATAGTATATTGCCTAATAATGCTATTAATACATAGTTAAATTTTTTACAAAATTATTAATATCACATGTATCGATTAGACCAGTGGTCACCAAACTACGGCTCGCGGGCTGGATCCGGCCCGTCGACGGTATTTGAACTTGCTTGAATAAACGTATGGACAACGAGACGTCGTGGTATAATTAAAGTTTCAATATTATGTTTAAAATACTAGGATATCCTTCCACCTGCGATGACCTCCTGGCTGCTATGCGCATTAATTTACCATTTTCAAATTTAAATTATCACATATAGGTTTTCTTGTTTATCACAGACCTGATTAACATCGAACTCCCAAAATCGTACAATATCGTCTAACAATCCTACAATACAGTATCTTAATATTAAATAAATAAAAAATACAGTATGAAAATGAATGCAATAACTAATCACATCGCAGTGATTAGGGGGATCGAATAAATTGGCGTCAAAACAGTTAACAAAGTAAATGACCGACGTTTAGATTACAATCTGCGATCACTTTGTTTTGCAGACGTTTGTTTGCTATTGATATGAATTTATATTAAGTGGACGTACAGATCACATTATCACAGTCTATCACTGGTAAAAAATAAAGTTGCTGGTGAAATTTAACATGGTTCAAACTCGAACTCAGATCAGCATAAAACACGATGTAGGCCTATTTAAATATTAAGTAATTATCAACTGATGACATCATTTAAAAACCCTACAAAGCAACCTGAGATTGTTGTGTTCAGGAGAAGCTGGTTCAAAAAAAAAAAATTATAAAATAAGAAACAATTTCCAATAACCATATTCCCACTTATATATTACAGCCTTATAACTACCACAAACTGTAAATGGGTGAAAGGAAGAGAAGCGTTGGCAACAGACGGGGACATTAAAAATCATAGTCACCACGGTTGGAACTAACAGCCCTTCGGCAAGTTCAGTTGTGCGGAGAGCAGACCAATTTGGAAAGAACATAGTGCTACAGATACGGGGAAAGCTAATAACTTGATGTGGTATTCTCTGGCACTGGATCAGTCTTCTGAATCGCTCGCAACGTTTCGTGTTATGTGTGGTGTCAGTTTTGACTTTCAGATAACTGAAGAGTTGGCATCCCTTTGCAGCTTGCATGAAACAACTTATGTCTGTGAGCAAACATTTTCAAAAATTAAGTTTGTGAAGTCAACACATCGAACGAGAGGGATTGATGAACATTTGAAAACAAATCTTTTGATTGGATGCAGGGATTTCAAACCAAACATTCATGATATCTTGAAAGCCAAACGTCAGTTTCACAAATATCACTAAACTTTTTTGCTGTTTGGTTTGTGAGATTCGAATATTTGCGCGCTAGGTTTGGTGTAAAATTTTGCTAACGTCGTCTTCTTTGCTAACTTTTTTAGTAAATAAATATCTTGTTTTTTTGTTTTTTTTGCATCGCACGCCACTCTCCCATGATTAACATGGAATATTCAACTTAGTTTTTAGTCTTTCTTTTCCAAAGCTTTCGTTCTGTCTTGCCAATATTGTACGCAATGATTATTCGGCCCATACTCGTCATTTTTTCCCGTGATCCTGCCCACCGTGAAAAAAAAAAGGTTGGTGACTCCTGCTCTATTAAAAGGAAAGTAGCGAAAAAAGTGATTTCCACAGACACATATAGTGTTGTGGGACAAGACTCAATAAAAAGGATGGGAATAGCTTCCATGCAGTGTCCCCCCCCCCTCCATGAGAGCTGCCTGAAAGAAACCCTGCTTCCATGCAGTTCTCTGTATTTTATCGGAATCTGCGACGAAGTAGTGTCTTTTATGGTTTGCTTTAAAAAACGGGTTAATAGCGAGGGCCATAGTTAGGATGGTGTGCTAAATTTAAATGTTATTTTTAGATTCAAAGGGGAAAAGACATTATCAACGTAATTATAATGTATGCGGGCGATCAGCAATAAATAACTGGTACTATCCTTGCGTTTTAATTAATGCGTTCATGTTAAAAAATGTTCATCACATTGCGTGGGCCCCGCAAGGCCTGCTGCTGCAGCGCCTCTGATACTTAACGGGCCCAAAGTTTTGATTTGAAAAAATAAGTAATAGGAGTTATTTTAAATTGCACTGAAAAGCTAAAAGCAAAAACCAAAAGTGGCAGGGGGTCCTTATTCAAAAGTCACGCAAATGCTCGGTTTAAAGCTGTGCCCTTTTACAAGTCCAGTATGTTTATCTTTAACTCAATGTAATGAATTCCTTGATATAAAATAGGAATACTGTCTGACGGAAGTTGTGTTGCCTGGACTCATGAGGTGTGAGGGCCACTCGACCTACATATAACTCACTGTCACATTCACTGGTTCTTTCTCTCTTTCTTTACGTCTGGTAGACTTTAAGTCTGGAGGGCCTACCAAGCCTGACACTTGTACGTGTGCCAATAGTTATCTTATAATGTATAACTAATGATTTCATAACATTCTCTCAGTTATGAAGATATTTTCTCTAAATTTTTTATTACTTAGAAAAGTAGCTTTTTCTTAGTTCCACTAAACCGAAAATACCGGATATGTAGCTCTCTTTGCGTATGACACATTTTACTCTAGGATTTCTTCATTAGGAATTTTATGAACCAATTGTTTTTAGCAGTAGGCCACATATCTCTGAATACAGACATTTTTAAATATAAAATTACAGCCTTGTACTTATGCCTGTTTATTATGTATAATTGTTACTATGACGTTAAAACTCTTATTTACGTTAAGGAAAAACAACAAACATCGAAATTGTTTGTTATCTGGCTTTTTATGTCGCCTTTTAAATCCTTTTCTTTACTTCGCATTTGTGTGTTTAGGGCAATATCTTCTGACGGCTATTTGACCCAATTCTCCTCCACCTTTCGAGCTGAAACTTGGCACATAGACTCGTTGCCCATTACAACACATTCTGTTAAATTTTAACACACCACCCCCAAACAATCAGTTTTTCCTATTTTTTCCATGGTAAGATGAAAGAAATATGATGCCACTAATTTCAAGAAATTAAATTACCGATAATTTAAACTGCACTCTTTTTTAAAAAAAATACCAAAAGTGCGTTTGGTACGTAATATTTTCGTTTGTTTTTCTGAAATGGTGAAATGAATTTCGCGGTGTAAAAGCGGGTGAGACATTAGATTATTAAAATAAAATAAAATAATTAAAACATGCTTATAAAGGATTTGTAATAGGAAAAACTTTGTTTGTACGGGTTGTTTCATTATAATTGTTTCACACTGCTGCTAAAAGCACAACATTTTGTCTCTACTGAGCAATTCCTCAAACTCAAACTCTAACCTATTAATAAGTTGGTCTACTGATGTGTAGGCCTATACAATTCGTGGAGATGACACACGCGTAAAACATGCCACAAAGATGGTGAGGTTCAAAAATAATCAGCCTGTCGTAATTTCATCCTGCTTTTGTCTCCATTAACTTAAGTCAGCGGTTCCCAACCAGTTTTACCCCAAGCTCCACCTAGCTTCTAAAAAAAAAGTTTTAATGCCCCTGCCCCCAGCATCCTTTTTTTTTTAAAAAAAAATGTAAATCTATAATCCCTCGAGGCTCAAAGTTCCCCCAATGATCTTCAAATTCCCCCTGCCTTAAGTTAATGCTCTCCAAATCTCTGACATGGCATTGCGCCGAGTAAGCTGATGTGTTATAGGGGAGTGGCAAGCTAAATTTTCGCCCAGGGCAAAGCCTGCATTTAGGCCCCCCTCTTCCCTAAAAATTCTATTAATACACATATTTTGCATGAAAAATTGCTATTTTTGCCCCCCCCCCCCNTTTTGTCAGAAAAATTGTTTTTTTTGCCCCCCCCCCCCCCCGCCTTTTTGGCCCAGTATATTGTACCTGGGCACTGTTGCCTCCCTTCGCACGGGCCTACTGTGGTGAGTTCTTTTAAATGGATTAGAACTTCAGTACTTTTGTGTCAAGGTCATGAAACCCCTGTCCTCAATCCTTATAAGTAATTATACATTTTAATGATATTTAATTTAAACCTCTGAATTTGCTTCACCAAGATGTTATTCCATTCACGGAAAGTCATTCATGTTTTCCTTCAGCTGCTGATCCCTGCCTTGACAACGGGGACACTGGAGATCCGTTTAGTCAGTTTCTCAAATGTCGACGGCAGACTGGAAGATGGAGATTGCTGCTCTAACCGGGGTGACTACTACTACGATGATACCCCACCACTGTGTGGTCTGTGTGACCACGTGTTTAAGATTTGTGTCAGCGCTAATAAAAGGTAATGCAAATATGACCTTCAGTGTGTTTCTCTGAGCATTTGTTAGACAAAGAACTTCAGCTAGAGCAAACCGTAATTATCACACTCAGGGTTTCTCATTTCACAGGGTTGTGTTTGTCCCGGGGGAACGGGATAACAGTGACTCATCCCGGGAGAACGGGATAATAGTGACTCATCCCGGGAGGAAATTAATTCTTTATAAAATGTAATATAAAGTGAATTAAACGATGAAATATTGGGTTTTAATAATTGCTTAATTTGTTAGTTCAGAGGTTGGTTACTTGTTACTACTTAATTAATTTTCTCTGGCTTAGCCCATGCAACAGAGACCTGGTTTATTGTTGTATTATTATGCTTGTTAAAGCAAAAAAAAAAAAAAGGGGGGATATGATGGATCTTTATTTGAATTTTCCATTTTTTAAAATAGTCTATAAACTTCTATATTACTGTCTTCTTTGACTTCAAAAGCATTTAACAGCCACTTATTTAGCTGATTATGCCCATCTTGTTGCTACTAAGTGTTATAGTCTTCACGACGTGTTTTTCAAACCGCTTAGAAGAATGTATTCGCAGCTCAACAAGAATCTTCTCACAGCATACACCAGTGGTGTGCAAAGATATGAAATAGACTGTCTGAAAGTGTCAATAACATAGGCGTTAAAGTCAACGCCAAGAAAACGAAGGACATAAGAAAATTATTTCAAATAGAGTTCAATATTACTGCGAACAACGCCTCGCTGAAAGAAGTGTACACGTTTGACTACATAGGGTAGAGAGCAATGAACAATACCCCACTGAAAGAAGTGTCCAAGTTTGACTGCCTAGAGTAGAGAGCAATGAACAACACCCCACTGAAAGAAATGTCGAAGTTTGACTTCCTAGGGTAGGGAGCAATGAACAACACCCCCACGGAAAGAAGTGATCGTGTTTGACTATTGAGGGTAGTGAGAAATGTAGGGCTAACGGAAGACTTATATTTTTAAGCCTCTAACCTTGATGTAGGGGCTCAGGATGCTTGACCTCCACAGGGATGTCAGCATCACTTGCCTTTTTTGTCTCCCTAATGCTTGAAATGATGTCTTTTTCACTTTCTCTATTCGCTTTGGTTTTGCTTTTGGGGTATCTTAAGGTCTATCATATGTTGCGTTGCCATTTCTTTGCTGTTGTTTCTGTAGTACATTGCGCTTCACCAACGCCGAAATCAAACCATTGATCCTACTTTTGTAACGGCTGTGGTATTGTGTATTTAGTTTATATTGTTTATGTTATTTATTCGTATGTGTTAAATACAATTTAAAAATACGAAGAGGCTATTCGCACCAGAGTCTCAAGGGACCCGTGTCCGAATAGCGGCTATGCGTACACAGGTCCCTAAGGCTATATCCCATTCGGATGTCATTTGTGGTAGTTTATTTTAGTTAAACTGAAGAAGCAAGTTTACAAACATTTAGTCCATTCAATTATCCTTCATTTGATTCCTCATTTTATCTTACAAACCCAACAATAATATTTTAAATATTTTTTTAATCCCAACCTCTCACTTCTGATACCCGAGTGCGAATAGTCGCAGCCTTAAAAATACTCCAAAATAATTGTGTTAATTCTCCTAAAATCCAAAGACTTCAGGATTTAATGTTAGGACTATCAAATGGATGGTGGTATTGCAAGCTTTCTGATACAAATGGCTGTTATTACCAATATTAATCATATGATCATCCTCTGTAAGAGTAATGTGAATTTTAAATATAACTGTAATAAATATAAATGTTCAATATTTTATATTAAAGCAAATATGTATAGAGCAGTGTTGCACTTAATAACATACAACATCATTTTTTTTCCTCTCTTACCAGCTCTTCACCTGGATGTGAATATGGTCAAAAAGTAACAAACCCAATCACTCTAAATGAAATTACATTTACTGAAAATGTTGGTGGGATTATAAACCCTATTTTACTGCCTTTTCCAAACTGGCAAGTAAGTAACTTAGATTCATATTTAACAATGTAAAAAAGCGTATAACTCTACGGAACATACAAATGTTATCTCAGGGATAGTGTTAATATTAAAACTTCAAATAATTTGCTTATAATTTGGCATAGAGTTGAAATGGGCAGTTAAATGATGAGATTCAATAATAATAAATTAAATAACTCATTCCTATTTAAAAAAAAAATATATAGGCCCATGCTGTTGAAATAATATCCTGTGTTAAAATGTCTTATTAAAATTATACATTTTTATTGTTTTAAGGGGCAGGTATCTCTAAAAATAGATATTCTGCACTCAGAGTATGGAGGAAAAATACTTGAAGACATTGATCAAATTGAATATGACTACGTTTACTCAGCAATACCAACTAAGTCTGATGCTGCAGTCTTACCACTCGACCTTCTAGGAAGAAACACGAGGTACAGTGCAATAACTGTATCATCATTTTTTGTTAGATAAGCGATTCGATATTTATTTTATTAACTTCTTTGACTTTTTATTATCATATTTTATGATTTAGGCTCCACAACCTGAGAGGTGTAGAAATAATTTCATCCGACTCAAACAAAATCACTTTCTTTAACTTAACGAGATAATGTGTTTCCTTTTTAATGTCTACACAGCCTATTTACATTGGAGACAGCCATCAATTTAATCACTAGTTAGCTAAATTTATGATGCAAGACAATCTAATCATTCAATGTTTAAAATTCAAAGCTAACAGGCAGAGGCGTAACTAAGGGGGACAGATGTTCCTGGGTGTCAGACTAGTTAGGGGTGACAAAATGTGCTTTTGTATTATTTTATTAATGAAAATAGTGTGTTTGAGTGTTGAAAAAAGAAATGGAGGCTCTTCAAAATGAATTTTGTCTCGGGCGCCAAACAGTTTTAAAAATTTTTTTTTTTATTATAGCTACGTCTCTGCTGTCAGGCTTGAATGATAGAACAGACATGCATTTGAATCTACATTTTCAATTATATTTATCAAATTTTATTAAAAAGAAGAACATGTTTTAAATTTATGATATAGGCCTATATAGAAATAAAAAGCAAATTAGAATTTACTGATTATGGGATAACAGGTTTAAATGAAAATTCTCATTGAATGTTAAAATAAAACATAAATAAAAAAATAAGCTCTTTCAGGCGCTACACATCATAATTATAAGGATAATGTGATATTTACTACTGTTACTATCTAAAGCTTGGCATAAAACTAAAACAGCATAAAGTCTTCATCAATAAATAAAACGTGTAAATGTGTCATTTACTTTTTTAATTCATAGATGTCATTTTGTGTAACACAAATTTTCACCTTCGTCTAACTTTTACATTGGTACAGAATCAAATTTGAACTGCGCATATATTGTGATGAGTTTTACTACGGATCAGACTGTACTGACTTCTGTGAACCCAGAGATGATGATCAAGGACATTACAGGTGCAGCTCAGGGGAAAAGATCTGTTCATATGGTATGTACGTTTTTGTGAGGCTGTTAACTTGTTACGTTGTCTTTTTCATGTCAGGCTTTTCAGGCCACTCGTCACTAGCAAGTAAATGTATTTAGTCAATGACTGATGGATCTAAGAAGGGCAAACTGGGCAAGTTACTCTGTTGCCTCTTTCTCAGAGGCGTACTAGAGTGTTTGGCGCCCGAGGACAAGATTCACGCCTGGGGACAAGATCAATTTTCAAGCGCCCCATTTTCCTTTTCTTAAACTCTCAAACCCATTATTTTCATCAATAAAATAATAAAAAAGCACATTTTGGCGCCTCTAACTAGCTGGCGCCTGGGGACATCTGCAACCCCCCCTCCCCCGGCCACTCTTCGCTACGTCTCTGCCCTTTCTTGCCTTTTTTTTTGTTCTTGATAGGCTTAAAGGGAATGTTAAAATTTTATAAATCTGTTGTGCTTATAGTTGTTTATAAAATGTTTAAATGACATGATAGCCTACATCAGTGGTTCTCAACCTTTCTAGTGCAGCGACCCCTTAATACAGTTTCTCGTGTCGTGGCGACCCCCCAGCCACACAATTATTTTCGTTGCTACTTCATAGCTGTAAGGATATATGTTTTCAGATGGTCTTAGGCGACCCCTGGAAAAGGGTCCCGCGACCCCCAAAGGGGTCGCGACCCACAAGTTGAGAACCGCTGGCCTATATGTTTGAGGTGCTTTAACTGGGTCAGATTATGTCAAAAAAGTGGTCAAGGCTTTCTAATGCTTAAATTCAACGGATATGTTGTCAGGTTGGGCTAGATAGTAGAAATGTTCCACACTGTCCACACTCCATCTCACCCCCTGGATGTATGAATGTTCATTCATTTTATGTCACCGTGTTTAGATTCAATTATCTTAAGTGTTACTTACAATTATATGGTTTTGCAAATGAAATCTGTTTTAAGATTTGGCTCGTTAGATGAACTGTTCGTAACAAAGGACTTAGAACCAGAATATAAAGAAAAACAATACCAAAGCTAGTGATAAGCAATAATCAATTTAATTAATACCAATAAGATTATAAAAAAATACACAATAAAATATAGAGAAATAAAAGCTATATTAAATACACGGAAAAGCAAGTGAAAAAGTATAATCCTTAAAAGATACAAATATTACTAAACACACACAAAGAGTACAGTCCTATAAGAATATTACGTCTCGTAAATGTCTAGGAAAATTAGCGAAAATCTCTAAACATGCTGGGAAAGCTATCAGCTTATTTATAGGGATGGAGTTGGAACCCTCCAGAAAAGAAATTCTAGAAATCGCATCTCACGATAGCATTCTTTAGCACAAATTAGAACGGTAACAACTTTTTTCCAAATGATGTGAGGGGAGGGTGTGGTAACGTACTACACATTTTATCAGTGACTTCAATATCACAACAACAAAAAAAAAGGGGGGGGCAGAAAATGGTGGAAGTGTTAGCTCTATGTTGAACATAAAATTAGGCTAACAAACAGGCTATAACATTATTTTGTAATAAGCTGTTAAAAAATGTGTAAAATCTTTATTCCGTAAGTAAAATAAAAACAAATAGGCCAACTACTTAACAAATCAACCCCTTTAAATGATGTATTTGATTTAACACAGAAATTATTTTATATGTTCTAACGCCTTTTTATTATGTTTTTAGGTTGGTCAGGTGAAGACTGTCTTATCAACAATGATGACTGCCTTAATAACAATTGTCATGAAAATGCAACATGCATAGATCATATTGGTTACTACACATGCAAATGTCCACCAGGAAGGACAGGTAATCCATTTAAATATGTATTTAAAATCAATTTGAACATATACTTTCATCCACATCAAATAAATATAAACACTTTTTATTTTATCTTAGTGTAAATACAGCATGCGCCAAAACTTGCAGTACTGAAACTCTCGCTCCTTGAATGCACTCCTTGCGTTTGTCAACGGTGCATAGATCCAGATGCAACATGGCCACAGAAATGAAAATGATTATATGTTAGGCAGTTTTTGTTCGAAATGACATCTCTTCACAATGGAAAAATTATTCATAGTTGAGCAATACTTTCACTCATTATACGTTAGTGAACGTAAAGGGTGACGTACAGCATCGCCCAATGTTAGTCCTGTCCACTCTTTGATGTTATCCTCCTGTTACGCACTGGCTTCTCTTGTGAGAAATTAATCTCTTGTTTTAAGTTATGGCTCGTTCAAACAGTGCCTAACAAAGGACGATGCCATAGAGAAATACAATAACAAAAATACGACACCCAAAACAGTTGCCAATTACAAATAATAAGATTTAATTTTGTAATAATACAATTACAAAACAAAAGAAATATAATTACAAATCACCAGCTTACAGAGTATGGGAAAATCATGTACCGGTACACAATTAGTACAATGTGCCAATTAATGATGATGAATGATGAATAAACACATATGAGTACACAAAGAATAATACACGTCTCGTGAAGTTAAAAATATCTATCTAAATCTCTATCTCTCCGTCTCTGTCAATCACTTTATATATGCAGCGTAAGCACTGCCTTCCTGAAACTACTCAGCATTTTTTTACGTTTCTAGAACAAATCGCGATCATTCCACAACATACTAGGAGACAGTCTAACCATGTTTTATTGGTAGTCGGTAGTAAACACGACACATCAAAAGACTAAAGCCACCCCCATCAATGAACGTAGCGTGTGCTAGGATTCTAATTTGGGGTCAAGCAAAGTTCACGCACGGGGAAAAGTGTCTTACATAACACCTCCCATCTTTTTCTTTGTCTTCTTCTTCTCCCTCCTCTTGTGGTGCCCTGCAATATTTCTTTGGCACGCCCTTGTTTCCTTGTTACGTGGCCGCACGATTGTAGTTTGCGTTTTTTCACAGTCATCAGTAAGTCATCGTACTCCCAAATTGCCTGGCGAACCCTTTCTTTCACTGTATCATTGGAGATATGGTCCTTATAGCAGATGCCAAAAATGCTTCTGAAGCATCTCATCTCCATCGCCTTTATTTTCCTTTCAAGATCGGCTGTTAGTGTCCAGGATTCGCAGGCATTTATGAAAATGGAGAGGACTAATGAGCGCATCAGCCTGACTTTGGTGCTTATGGCTATATTTTTGTAATTCCATATTTTCTTGAGCCTCTTTAGTGTTGTTGTAGTCAGGGTTGCTCCCCTCGGAGCAAGTCAAGTGCCCCCCCCCCCCCCCCCCCCGGGGAAAATGTGTAAGAAAAAATATTTTTTAAATAAAACTGTTTAACATTTTGAAAAGTAATATAAATGTGTGCCATTCGTCGATTACAACTAATGGAACCAATAAAATATTGCTTTGTTCGATATATATTGATGACCCATATCGTTTAGGTTAATCTTGTTACAGGCTCACAGAATTCGATTATAAAAATCGTATCGTTTTGAAAATTGGACGCTGCTGATAATAAGCCAAAATTGTACTTTTTATTATTCACATTTATCGTTATCTGTAGTTATTTATATTTTACAGCTGCACAAGTTGAAAGACTTTAATAACACTTTATTTAACTACCTTTACATCGATATAGATGTCTATTAATTGAATATAGTTATTGCTAAGTAATTAACATGTGCAATATGTTTTCAAATTATATTTCATCATAAAAGCATGATGGTTAAAGTAGAAATGAGTGTTAATTATAAAATGTATAGAATAATAGCACCATGCTTTTTTTTTTTTTTTTTTTTAT
>CAXITT010000685.1:109387-179202 GCA_964033795.1 Lymnaea stagnalis | reverse complement strand
AAAAAAAAAAAAAAAAAAAAAAAAAAAAAAAAAAAAAAAAAAACACCCAAAAAACGATACTTGGAAACAAAAAATTAGAAGGCATTTACCGGTTGCATCCGAATAGTGGACAATTCCTTTATTATGATTATTATTAAATCGAGTGCGTTTCTAATTTTGTAACACAGTTTCGGGAACAACAGAGTAAAAAGATTTATTTAAAAAAAAAAATACTTAGCCTTTATGTATTAAATCCTCAACGACTTTTCTCTGTCCTATTTGAGAATAATAAACAATCTTCCCCAGCTTTTTGAACTATTTAAACACATTTTTTTTTGGATGATAATTCAGTAGAAAGAATAGACATATTTAAACAACGTATTTCTTTTTTAAAATGTAGTTTTTCGATTATCTTAATAAAGGGCATTTTTTGTAGTAGTTAAAAATAAATTCTAAGCAATTGGTATACTCATTGTTTTAAAGTATAATATCGAAGAGGCAATTTTTAATTGATCTGAAGCAAATTATAGTAGCTTAAAAATCTAAATTACCATTTCAATCAACTGAATATTGAGAATTTTAACTTTATTTTTATACGATTTCCTTCACACAAAAAAATCACACATTAATAATACAGGGTGTGCCAATAAAAGTGAGAACATCTCGTAGCATATGAGTTATCTCAAAATATAATCTAATTAATTATAATTCTTCATGGAATTTTTTTTTGCAAAATATTTAACTAATCAGAAATCATGTTCAATGTGTCCTCTTTGCTTCTCAACGACTTTTTTCAAGCGTCGACGCCACTCGTTTATGCTTCTGTCAATGAAACGTTGCCCTAGATTTCGCCATTCCTAGATTATTGCCAACTTGAGCTGCTCAACTGTGGTAAATTTTCGCCGAAGGTAGACTTTTTCCTTCAAAGCACCCCATATGGCATAATCTACTGGGTTTAAATCTGGGCTGTTGGGCGGCCACATGTCTGGCTCGATGAAGTTCATATTCTCCCGACGAAGAAAGTTGATTGTAGATCTGGCTATGTGAGATGGGGCTCCGTCCTGCTGCAATGTTCAGTTATGGCGACCACATTTCGCTTGAATGTCAGAACAATCCTCTTCTGAGAATCTTGTTCACAATAATATTCACTGTTTACTTACTATGGGTATAGTTAAACTAAATTTGATGTTATTAAACCACATTTTACGAGATGTTCTCACTTTTATTGGCCCACCCTGTAATGATGTCTTTTGCAAACAACTCATGTCTTCTTAACAATTTTGTCGGTTACACACGATTTATAAATAAATAACCAATTTTGAAAACCCATAAAAATGTATAGCCCTTTCTACAGAAAAACTTTTTTTTTTCTTTGCTGACTTTGGTAAAACTTGGAAACATTTAGAAATAAACTTATATTTCTTTTTTGTGATGGATTCCTTTTTTGGAAGCAATTCTTCAAAAAATTTTAAAAATATTTTATGGTAAATCCATTATTTTTAAAATATATTTTACCCCAAAATGTTTTAAATAAAAACTTAAAAAACAAATTACTCTTCAATAAAATATAAAAAAATATATTTGTATAACATGCTTTGTCAAGCAGAGACACCTCTGTTACCTTTTGGTTTTGTCCTTCCCTACCTAGCAGTGAAAGTTGATAATTTAAAGTATTTACAGCACAACTTTAAGCCCCTAAAATATGCGAGGCCCCATGCAGCTATACGATGGCTCCGAGGTCAAGTGACATCTAAAATCTTAAATAGCATCTCTTCCGTTGCTCTCCAGTTAAAAACTATATTAACTCTGTACAAAAATGCATTCTTGCTTTTTGAATAATCACAAATTTTACCGGGGTCCATAAAGTTTTAAAGGGCGAGTCTAAGCTAGGGAGTATCTCTCGACAAAAAAAGCATAACCTTAGGGCTCCCAACTGGAATGAATTTAGTTAACATTTGGCTGGTGGAAGAGTTAGTGATGTCCTATTATTATGGCTATTTCCTGCGCTTCCCACCCAAAAGTCTGAAAAGTCTTCACCAGTGGCGCTTAATCCCATGTAGGGCCCTGGCCTGCTCCACCACATTCTTCCATTTGGATCGACCCATCACTTCCCGCCTCCATGTACGAACCCCCAACCTTTGTAAGTTGGCATACTGCCATACTGTTTCTAAGTTCTAGTTGCCAATCCTGGTAGTTCTCTTCAATGTATTACAGTTAATTGAAAAGTTAGAGCCCCTTTGGTTGACTTTTACACTACATTGAAAACTAGAAAAAAGTCGGACCCTCATAAAAATGACATATCTCTTTTGGCTGTGTCGAATTTGAGGAATGTTTTAATTCCAATTCACAGCAAAAAAAAAATTAAATTCCTTAGTACCGTTTTTTTTTAGTGTCAAAGAGGTGAACATCAGGATTGTAAAAGCAGCATGGCTAAATTGAATGAGCAGGCGTTGAATAATCTTAAACTAGCTGATAATGATATTACAAAACTAAGCGTCTATCAGGCACCTATGCTTAGTACGCTCCTATATGGCAGTGAAGTGTAGTAATGCCAGCAGTGCCATCTTAAGGCATGTTAATGACTATTGGAAGACTTTGGCAATTTAATTTTACTTAAAGTCAGTGGACAGCACATTTTCCAATTTTAACCCACAATTTATCAGCACATTCAAAAATGAATATTATAAATGCGAATCATGCGTTAGATACATCTTAAAGGGGAATAGCTCTCGTCAACAAGTTTTACTTCTGCCAGACATGAATTTATGAATTAATCGAAAAAAAAAAATAAAGTAAGAATTTGTGGGTTTGTCCCGTTTTTTTTCCAGTTCATCGTTTGGTCACCCTCGTCTAAGGGTCATTATTATTATGCTGACAATATTATTGAAATATTGTTTTTGGAAATTTATTTTGCTTTCAAAATGAAATGAAAGCGGCAAGACGTTTGCTACAGTTTATTTAAACAAGTTTTTGGATTGTCACATCATTTCAATTTTTTTGGTAGTAGTTCTAGCTTTAGAAAAGGTTTCTTATGATTAATAAATATGATATAAGATGCCAGGTAATCTACCACTTGAGCGTCGGCCAAGAAAAAATCCAGCTGTTCCGGTTGGAAGGGCTATTTAAACAATTATTCAGTATAAAAATATACTATTTTTAATGGCATTGGTTGTACGTATTCATTCCCATAATAATGGTACTAATACAAATACACAAGAACATTTTTTTTAATAGAAAAACTATTTAAAAATTTTGAAATAGAAAAATTAAAACAATTTAATGCATAGTTCTCCCCCAAGGCGACAATGAAGTTTAAAAAAATATAAGTTCCATGAAATCGGTTGTGGTACATGGATTCACGTAAATATGAAGGGGAAAGATCATGGCTTGTGCCAAACTGTCTTTTCAGTTTACGCTTTTTGAGCATCCTTGTTTTCCACATTCTGTGTGTGGACATCTGCGTCATCTGGATAAAAAAAAAAAAAAATTGTTAATGCACCATCTTAGATGTTGAATAAGGGGTCTGACAAATTCAGCAGTAGTGTGGACAGCCACCATTTTTCTTCATTTCGTATCTGATCTGTATCAAACATTTCGGACATCGGCACTTTTGTAGTTTCTTTTTCTTCCTGGCATACCGGTAGTTTGGCAGTAATAATTATTTAAATGTATTAGTATTGTGCTATACAACTTAATAGCCTATACGGAAGCAAAAATATTAACGGACTCCAATGTAAGAATAGTTGTTTAAGTTGCCCTTCCAAACGGAACAACTGGATTTTTTCTTGGCCGACGCTCAAGTGGTAGATTACCAGATGCCATTTGTAAATATTTCCTTTCTTCTGTTTATACCATTCATATAATTTGATTTAGATAAAATTTATTTTAAAAAATGACCTGTTTTAAATAGGTTACCCATACAAAATCTATAGATTTTTTCTACAAAACAGTATTATCATAGTATTATTAATATTAATAAGTATTATGAGTATTTTTTCTAATTTTTTGTAACTGTAAATTTGGGAATTTTAAAATATTGCATCCGAATTGGCCTTTGTTTTCTTTACATAATTAGCACACAATGTATTTAATTGACAGCTTATGTTAAAGTTTTAACTATTATACATGGGGGGAGAGGGATGTGGTCACCTCCAAACTTGGATCTTTGGATACTTGAATTTACAAAAATTCTATGTTTTGTAAAATGTGGCTTAACTTTTACTTTTAACATTGCTGTTATGTTACAGGTGTGCATTGTGAGGGTGAAATTGATGAGTGTGTCAGCTCACCTTGTCAAAATAATGGGAAATGTGAGGACAAGCTTGACGGATTTAAATGCACATGTGGTGTTGGCTGGACAGGGGTCTTTTGTGAAACAAAAGTTTTCGATTGTGACAAGGATTCATGTATAAAAGATGTAAGCAGATTTAGTGGATCAAATCCTTTAGGAATTAATGATTATTTCTGAGTTTAATTGACAACTATTTCTTTTGCATATAATAGAGGATCATTTTTCTTCATATATTTCCTTTCACAGCATGGTTACTGTACAAAGGAGGGAGGAAAGGACACATGTATGTGCAATGCAGGTTATGGTGGAGAATTCTGTGAGAAAATTCTGGGAAAATGCCATGAAGAACCATGCCAGAATAATGCAAAATGCATCAATCTTCCTGGTGATTACCAGTGCATTTGTCCTGAAGACTACACAGGTAAGCAAACATTTTTAAAAAAATTAAAGAAATAATACAATGATTAAAAAAAAAAAATATTTGCTTTCTTTGAATGTATCTTGTCTTTTATTAGATTTTAATCTAACAAGAATTGGATCATGGGTATGTGTAGATAAAACAAATATCTCAAATGTGAAAGACTAATTTTCTAATTATAAGTGGTTGGACTGCTAAAAAGTCACATGATAGATATATTTTGTTTGAAGATTACGTCACAAGAATTTGCTTATTTAGATTAAGCAAGTATCATGGTCTTTTAAACTAATGTTATAAATGGATGACCAAGAAAAGTATCAACAACATGTCACTTGGACTAGACATTAAAATCATTTTATAATATAAACCCAACAGGTGTCATCTCATCTATAGCATTAATTCTGAAATATCAATGGATATAATGATGTAATAGAAGTTGAAGCTTTTACAGTTTTTCTTTCCATTTATACAATGAAAAAAATGTCCTTTATGAGAGCTGTGAAAATGAAACTTTCAAATTCATATAATTGGGGTGGCATCAAACACGAGTTTTTGAAATCTTGAAATATAATTTTTTTGTTCTACAAACAAATTGTGCTTCATTATGTAGTATTAGAGAAGGGAAGCAAATAGTTTCTGACATCCGTTTTAGAATTCAGTCTATAATTTATGTAGTTTAAGTTGTTAAACTGATCTGTATTCTATTTCTAAGCTGTAATTTATGTTGTGAAGCTTATCTTAGTTCTATTTCTATGTTTTGTAGTTCTAATTTATGTAGTTAAGTTGTGTAGCTTATCTGTGTTCTATTTCTAAGCTATAATTTATATAGTTAAGTTGTTTCGCTTATCTGTGTTCTTTTTATAAGCTGTTTTAACTTTTGCCAGGAAAAAGCTGTGAAAAGAGGAGGAGTAGTTGCGACAGTCGGCCTTGTTTAAACAATGCAAGTTGTGTAGATTTAGGAGCTACATATTTCTGCATATGTCCTAATGGATTCTTCGGTAACACATAAATTTAATTTATTTTTAATTCATATTTATTTTGTTGTAATAAATGTTCATTTTTCACTCTAATGAATAAGATTATATTTTTAAAATTTAATCTTCATTTCTTTAATGACTGTTCTCAAAAGTAACACTACTTATTTTAACCAATTTCTAATGAAGCAGACCACATGATGCATATTTTATATTTATTTAGTAAAGTAAAATAAAAATCTGATTGGCCTGTTTTATAGTAGTTACCTTATTAGGATCATTCATTTTTGGGTAACAGCTGTCAAAACAAGACAGCTGAATGTGAGTCTCAACCATGTAAACATGGTGGCATTTGTATGGACTTGCACCTGAGCTATTCATGTTTATGTCCAATAAATACTACAGGTGACGTTATTCTCGTTTTTTCTGTTAATATAGTTTTACGAAATGCAAGGTCAATAATATTTGTCCACATGAATTAGGGCCCAATGTTCTAATTATAGGTGGTTGGACTGCTAAAAGCTAGATAGGTTAAAGATGCAAACAATATGTGTAAGTAAATTAGTATTGTTATGCCTTAATTAAAGGATGAAGTACCGGTATAACGCTTTGGTGATAATATTGTTATCCCTGTACCTTAAAAACCATAAAATGAATCATTAATCAAAATTCTTTTAAGATTATGCTACATATATTGTAAGTATTTTAGCTGACTATGTAGATCAGCTATGTAAAATGATGTCCTTACAGTCACTTCATTATCATTTCACATTTCCTAGTTATAGGGTCGACATTTCATTATTTCTTTATGGTAATGTAGCCTACTTAAAAGCTATTAAGGACTTGAAAATAATGAGCATGTGATTGCAGTATATTTGTTAACAAATTGATGACTTTTTTTCCTTGAATCATTTTATAGTTACATTTGTTTTTTATTAATATATAAATATGTAATGAATAAATAAAGCAGAAGAAATGTGTCTCATGATTATAAAAAAAACACAATACTGTCTGTGAAAACAAAAGTGTTTAAAAAAAATTATAATTAATGAAATTATTTAAAAAAACACATTTTTCTTTTCACAATAGATTAATAAGACACGAACAAATTGTGTCAATATAAAAATATAAGTTACGATTTAATAATAATTATACATTATACACAAGTAAACGTTTCGGAACATGCCTTCATCAGTACAAACAAACAAAACACATTTAAATTAGTATAAATTAAATTTACATGATATAAATATACATATCCTACCTAAAACAGAAAAAAATAGGAGAGGGCGCTAAAACCAGACAAAAACAAAGTAAAGAGGAGTAGAAAGGAAGTGATTTTAACATAATTGTAAAAACCAAACAGGAAAAAGACATGGCAGCTAGGTAAAATTGTGGATTTGGATCATTCCATATGGAGGCAACGTACCAAATCTAGTTATTAATTTGTTCTCCATATAGATTCTATTTGTAGTGTTGCCAGTATAGAGTAGACCAGTAACTGCGATGTCTGAGATGTCTGAAATGTTTGGAGACCGGACAGAGAGGGTGTTTATTTATGTTATAGAGGTGCTCTCTGAACCGGTCCCCAAGGCGACGACCTGTCTCTCCTATGTTTAATTTACCGCACTTTTTGCAAATGATGGTGTAAATCACGTTGCGACTTGTGCAGGTAAAGCCATCTTTTATTCTGAATACTTCCAGAGGGAAAGTGATCTTATCAGTTTCGATCACGTAGGGACATAAGTTACAACGGCTAGGGTTGCAACTTTTTGTGCCTTTATGTGCTTGTATAGCAGGTAGGTGGCTTCTAACTAGCATGTACCTAAGGCTCTTGTCCCTCCGGAAAGCGAAAAGAGGAGGTTTTCTGAAAATCTCATTTGTGACAGGGTCTGCCATCAGAATTGAGCGGTTTTTCAGAACCAGAGAGCGAGCTTTTAGGTTGTGGGGATGAAAAGTTAAAATAAATTTAGATCTATCACTAGTGTCAGAATGAGTAGCTTTAAAAGAATCCTGTCTAGTCATACCTTTAACTCGAGTGACCGCTGCATTTAAAATTTCTTCGGGGTATAACCTGCGTCGAAAAAAATCCAACATTTCAGCCATTCTTTCTCCAAAATCCTCATCATTACTACATAGTCTTCTGAGTCTCAGCAGCTGAGAAAATGGGATGGAGTTTTAAAACCATTGAGGATGGGATGATGAATATAGCAAGAAGCTATGACCGTCTGTTTGTTTATAAAAAATGGACGTAGATATTTTGTTCTCATGAAGGTTAATTTGTAAGTCCAAAAAATTGATGGTGCTTTTATGGATCATTGAAGTGAATTTAATTGTTGGATGAAAATCTCCAATGAAGTAAATAAAACTTTCTAGTTGTGTTATGTCCATATTAGTTATCCCTATACAGTCATCAATGTATCTTCTTTAGTATTCTGGGAAAGGACCTTGGTAGTGTTCTCTCCAAAAATGTTCCAAAAGGCCCATAAATAAACATGCACAACTTTTCACAACCAGTATTGTAGTTTAAAAATTTTTTTTTTCGAATAATTGTAACACAATTTTTTTCTGCATTATTTACTCAATATATTTTATTTTAAATAAAAATATATTTGAGTAAATGAAGCAGAAAAAATGTGTGTCATAATAGGATTATAAAAAAACTATGATACTGCTTGTGAAGACAACTGTGCATTTAAATCATTTCATCAATGTTACAGAGCATTGAAAAAAAGCATCTATAATTCTTCATGAAGAAATGGGAATAATATTTTAAAAATAAGCTGGAATAGTGTTTTAAAATCTAATGCATTGTTGAAAATAATGAATATTAGTTTCATCATCATCATCATCATGTCCCTCAGTCCTTGGACCTTTGGGGCGCCACAGATGACATGAAAACTATCCTTCTCCATTCCTCTCTGTTTTCTGCACTTCGCACAGCATTGCCTAGTTGCCTAGTTTTAGTCCCATCCACTCTTTGATGTTATCTTCCCATCTTTTTCTCTGTCTTCCTCTTCTTCTCCCTCCTCTCGATGTGCCCTGCATGATTTCTTTGGCAAGCCCTTGTTTTCTTGGTACGTGGCCATACCATTCCAGTTTATTCTTTTTTACAGTCACCAAAAGGTATCATACTGCCCAATTGCTTGACGATTTCAGTTTATCTGTAAAACAAAATTCTACAAAGCAAATTTATATACGTTTCTTTTAGCCTCTGAATTACTTATTGTTCCCCTATAAAAATTAGTGCAGAGGTTTAGGTTTAATATTATTTCAAGTGGCAGTTAAAAAAATAGATCTCTAATATGATTAAAAAACCTAGAGGAGTTCTATGATAGATAAAAAACTAAAACTTGTCATAATCTTATATGAATCGAATCTTGCTTATGCAAAGGGCATCAAATCAAACTGCATGTTGAAATAACTACCTAAAAATTCATAATGTGCTCTACTTGTTTTTCTGTGTAGGTAACAACTGTGAAACATTTGTGGATGTTTGCCTTAACATACCATGTAAAAATAGTGGCACCTGTATCCCTGAAAACGGAGGATACAGGTGTGTTTGTCCACCTCACACTGACAGTAAGAAACAGTTTTTTTTCTATACCTCTTATGATTTTTAAAACAGTACAATGTATAAATAATTTTAAATAAAGTAGTAATAAAACCAATTTTTAAAAATCTTTCTGTAGTGAAATTTTTCCTTGCTAGCTTATTCAAACCCAGGATGTAATATAAAAAAAAATTTAATGCATGTTCCATTATTTCTGCCTTTAACTTTAAATTGAAATGTAATTAAAGGTCACACAAATAACTAATATCATTAAGCAAAGCTATAAACATGTTAATCATTTTCATTGCTACAATTCAGTTTCATTAAAAGGAAGTAAACATTATCCGCAGGTCCTGATTGTGACTTGTTTCTAAATAATGACATTTGTGCTCAAACTCCATGCAAGAACAACGCTACCTGCATATCAGGAAACAATGATAACTACACATGTCAGTGCCCTAGTGGTTTTCATGGGCCATTATGCCAAGAGGCAGACTATTGCTTGAGTCAACCTTGCAGAAATGGAGGTAAGGTTTCATAATAAATAGTTTTCTGTAAATTTGTTCACTGGGACACTTCATACAAAATAAGCATATTAATTTACAGAAAATACTATTTCTTGGTAACTATTAAAAAAAATGTTTCATTGACAGGGCTCAAACGGATAAGAGAAAAATGGGAAAAACAGCATTCAGGTTGAATCAATAAGAAATATACATAAGGTAGACGAAAACCTGGAGAAGTTCAATAACAGAAAGTGATTGTTTCGGCCAAAAATGCCTTCGGCTGCAAAAACAGTCAAAGACAGAGACAAAAACTCTTAGCTTGTTTTATAGATATGTAGTCTCCTGGAAAGGGTAGACATATGAAACTACATGGAAGTGACCCATGAAATCAAATAATTTGCCTATGAGATTAACAGGACACGTCAAATATTAGAAATAAAGAAATGCATTTTATAAAATAAGAACTGGTTGATGATGGCGAGGAATGCAGTAGGTAAGGTTAGAGAGGATGTTGGATATGAGGCAGATATTTTGGAAAGAACACAGCAGGAAAATATGTTACATTTCCTGTTAATCTGATAGGTGAAATTCTTTGACTTCATGGGTCATTTCCGTAGTTGCTTATGTCCAGAATTTCCTGTAGACTACATATCTATACAAAAATTTAAGAATGTTATTCTCTGCTTGTACCATCAAAGGCTTTTTTGATGAAACGTTCACTTTCTGTTATTGTCCTTATTCAGGTAATCATCTAACATTTGTATATTTCTTATTAAAAGGGATTACAATTTATATGTAAAAAAATATGGCTCTTTTTTCCATTAGGTTCATGCAAAAGTTTGTCCGGCACTTTTGAATGTACTTGTCCAGAGTGTTTTACAGGAGTTACATGTGAAGTGAGTACCAATAACTGTCAAGTAGCACCATTTTATTCCTTTTACTTTCTTTAATTTTTAGAATCAAATTATTTTGAGTGGTCCACCCACTATATATTGCTAAATATATTATGTCTCAGATTATTGACCCACGAACTGTGGCATGCATTATTCTGTGGTATGGAGCTTTTCAGAGCATTTTGGATGACATTTGAAATTGCATTAAATGACATAGAAATATTGATACAATACCCCAATAAGTATATATTTTTAGAAAGGTAAATGGATGGGGATAAAGTTGGCCGTATTGCCCACCCTGTAAAAAAAATTTGTGCTCAGTGTCCTTGACCTTGGAATTCTCAAGGAAAAAAAATCTACAAAATGTCTTGCTTTCAAGTGCTCATAACATCATTAATTTTTATAGATACAGTTAAAACACAAATCTAAATGTTGTAGCCAATTCATTTATCTTTTAGAAAATGTATTGTTTGCTAAGGTTTTGATTGCAATAAAACCTCTGAAAGCAATTATTTATATAAGAAACTGGGGACCACTGCTAAAACCAAGTACAAAATACAAAATCTCAGGCAAAATAGTTATTATTGACTATTAAAAATTTAAAAAGGACCTGTGGAACTGATTTGGTTTGTTTATCTATAAAATTTATTAGTTCTGAACTATAATCTGTAGATTCTGTGCCTAAAATTCAGTCAGTCCTTGCCCAACCTCCGGGCCTGTCTCGAAATCTAACAGTAGCCTCAGTAGGCCTACTTCAGTATCACTAAAACTAGTAAAAAATTCACGGAAATAATAATCTCAACTGATATTGTCATGAGGAATGTTAAAATCAACATGAGTATCACTTAAAACCTCTCCTAAAAAGCTTTCAAACATATTTCTATTAGGTCTTGCACTGGAGGCCCAGCCATAGCGTCATCCATTTTAGCTTTAAAAAAACAGCGATATAAAACTCCGATTAAAAAGTATTTATTTTCCCGTTACCACGACACAGCTTGAACCGGAAGATGATTTAACTCAACCTGTGGGTCGGGACCCTTTTCCAGGGGTCGCCTAAGACCATCTGAAAACACATATCCTTACAGCTATGAAGTAGCAACGAAACTAATTGTCTGGCTGGGGGTCGCCATGACACAAGAAACTGTATTAAAGGGTCTCGGAACTATAAAGGTTGAGAGTCACTGATTTAACTATTAATAAAAGGAAGTGGATATAATTCCAGTTAAATATTGGATTGGAAGTTGCTTTCAGACCGTGTTTTTTATCGGCCAATTTTTTTGGCCGCCACAGTACAGAACGAGAATGTCGGCCGATTTTTTCGGCCGACCACAGTTCGTGGGTTAAGGATAAAAGAACAATTTTTATACTTTATCAGACACTGATGCTTATAGATGTGGTATCTTGCTTCTAAAAGTATAGTAGAGATAATTCAGGTGACTGGAAAACTTATGAGGAGTTTTTCTTAGCAATATATTCATAGAAGAGGATGCTGTAATAGTGAACCAAAGATTAAGTAAAAATATTATGGGACATTTTTGTTTTAATGTTTCATAAAAGACAACGTTAAAAAAAATAAATGTAAAAAAAATAATAATAATAAAAAAAAAAGTAACTGTATTAATGATCAATGATTTCAGCACTATGTTTAAATAATTTGTTAATAAATACTTAAAAGTATTTAATGTACGTTTTAAAATTATTCTTGTGATTTTAAGACAGCCATTTCATCAGAGACATTACTCACAGAGGAAACAAGTACCAGCCTCCCAACACAAGATTCTTCAAATACTGGCCTCCCAACAAAGGATAAAGAAATTTATCAAATTGATGAACATAATGTAACACTTAACACACTGGAATCATCATCACAAGAGACAACAACTGAGTTCGACTCTACTAAATCAACACAAGTAATAACCTTGCCTGATTGCATTAAAACCCAGTCAAGCACACCCTCCAGTACCACCTTCCAAGGTCTAGCCTTTTCGATTAATTATATAACAAAAAGGATCACAACACCTGAGAGTAAAACAGGAACTAGTGATACTCAGACTGAGCCTAAACTAACAAGAGAAACACCCACTGCAACCTTAAATATTGATCAATCAACAAGACAATCCACATATAGTCAAGTTAATATGATTTCAACAGAAATATCTGCTGCGGCCATGACGACTAATGAATCATCTGATTTGACAACAAAAGACATATCTGGAGATGATTTGACTACTATTGAATCATCTGATTTGACAACAAAAGAAAAATCTGTTGATGGTTTGACTACCATAAAATCATCTGATTTGACAACTAAAGAATTATCTGATGATGATTTGACTACTATAGAATCATCTGATATGACAACAAAAGAAATATCTGGTGATGGTTTGACTTCCAAAGAATCATCTTATATGACAACAAAAAAAATATATGGAGATGATTTGACTACTACTACTATAGAATCATCTGATTTGACAACAAAAGAAATATCTGGTGATGGTTTGACTATTATAATATCATCCGAAATGACAAAAAAAGAAATATCTGATGATGATTTGAGTTCTCAGAAACCAACTGATCTAACAACAAAAGAATTATCGCATGATGGTTTGACCATTAACGAAGAATCTGATATGACAACTAAAGAAATATCTGGTGATTATTTGACTACTATAGAATCATCTGATGTGACAACAAAAGAAATGTCTGGTGATGATTTGACTACTATAGAATCATCTGATGTGACAACAAAAGAAATGTCTGGTGATGATTTTACTACTATAGGATCATCTGATGTGACAACAAACGAAATTTCTGGTGATGGTTTGACTTCTAAAGAATCATCTAATATTACAACAAAAGAAATATATGGACATGATTTGACTACTATAGAATCAACTGATTCGACACCAAAAGACATATCTGGTGATGGTTTAACTTCTAAAGAATCATCTAATATTACAACAAAAGAAATATATGGACATGATTTGACTACTATAGAATCAACTGATTCGACACCAAAAGACATATCTGGTGATGGTTTGACTACTATGGAATCATCTGATGTGACAAAAAAAGAAATATCTGGTGATGATTTGACTACTATAGAATCATCTGATGTGACAACAAATGAATTATCTGCAGATGATTTGACTACTACTACTATAGAATCATCTGATTTGACAACAAAAGAAATATCTGGAGATAGTTTGACTACGATAGAATCATCTGATTTGACAACAAAAGAAATGTCTGGAGATGGTTTGACTACTAGAGAATCATCTGATTTGATAACAAAAGACATATCTGGAGGAGATATGACTATTATAGAATCATCTGATTTGACCACAAAAGACATATCTGGTGATGGTTTGACTACAATGGAATCCTCTGATGTGACAACAAAAGAAATGTCTGGTGATGGTTCGACTACTATAGAATCATCTGATTTGACAACAAAAGAAATGTCTGGAGATGCTATGACTACTGTAGAATCATCTGATTTGACAACAAAAGAAATGTCTGGAGATGCTATGACTACTATAGAATCATCTGATTTGACAACAAAAGAAATATCTGGAGATGATTTGACTACTACAGAATCATCTGATTTGACAACAAAAGAAATATCTGGTGATGATTTGACTACTATAGAATCATCTGATTTGACAACAAAAGAAATATCTGGAGATGATTTGACTACTACAGAATCATCTGATTTGGCAACAAAAGAAATATCTGGTGATGATTTGACTACTACAGAATCATCTGATTTGACAACAAAAGAAATATCTGGAGATGATTTGACTACTATAGAATCATCTGATGTGACAAAAAAAGAAATATCTGGTGATGGTTTGACCACTATAGAATCATCTGATTTGATAACAAACGACATATCTGGAGGTGATATGACTATTATAGAATCATCTGATTTGACCACAAAAGACATATCTGGTGATGGTTTGACTACAATGGAATCTTCTGATGTGACAACAAAAGAAATGTCTGGTGATGATTTGACAACTATAGAATCATCTGATTTCACAACAAAAGAAATATCTGGTGATGGTTTCACTACTATAGAATCATCTGATTTGACTACAAAAGAAATATCTGGAGATGATTTGTCTTCTTTAAAATCATCTGATTTGACAACAAAAGAAATATCTGGTGATGGTTTTACTACTATAGAATCATCTGATTTGACAACAAAAGAAATATCTGGTGATGGTTTTACTACTATAGAATCATCTGATTTGACAACAAAAGAAATATCTGGAGATGATTTGACTACTACAGAATCATCTGATTTGACAACAACAGAAATATCTGGAGATGATTTAACAACTATAGAGTCATCTGATTTGACAAAAAAAGAAATATCTGGAGACTATTTGACTTCTATAGAAGCATCTGATTTGACAACAAAAGAAATATCTATTGATGGTTTCACTACTATAGAATCATCTGATTTGACAACAAAACAACTATCTGGTGATGGATTTACTACTATAGAATCATCTGATTCCACAACAAAAGAAATATCTGGAGATGATTTGACTACTACAGAATCATCTGATTTGACAACAAAAGAAATATCTGGAGATGATTTGACTACTATTGAATCATCTGATGTGACAACAAAAGAAATGTCTGGTGATGATTTGACTACTTTAGAATTATCTGATTTGACAACAAAAGAAATATCTGGTGATGGTTTCACTACTATAGAATCATCTGATTTGACTACAAAAGAAATATCTGGAGATGATTTGTCTTCTTTAAAATCATCTGATTTGACAACAAAAGAAATATCTGGTGATGGTTTTACTACTATAGAATCATCTGATTTGACAACAAAAGAAATATCTGGTGATGGTTTTACTACTATAGAATCATCTGATTTGACAACAAAAGAAATATCTGGAGATGATTTGACTACTACAGAATCATCTGATTTGACAACAACAGAAATATCTGGAGATGATTTAACAACTATAGAGTCATCTGATTTGACAAAAAAAGAAATATCTGGAGACTATTTGACTTCTATAGAAGCATCTGATTTGACAACAAAAGAAATATCTATTGATGGTTTCACTACTATAGAATCATCTGATTTGACAACAAAACAACTATCTGGTGATGGATTTACTACTATAGAATCATCTGATTCCACAACAAAAGAAATATCTGGAGATGATTTGACTACTACAGAATCATCTGATTTGACAACAAAAGAAATATCTGGAGATGATTTTACAACTATAGAATCATCTGATTTGACAAAAAAAGAAATATCTGGAGACTATTTGACTTCTATAGAAGCATCTAATTTGACAACAAAAGAAATATCTGGTGATGGTTTTACTACTATAGAATCATCTGATTTCACAACAAAAGAAATATCTGGAGATAGTTTGACTACCATGGAATCATCTGATTTGACAACAAAAGAAATGTCTGGTGATGATTTGACTACTACAGAATCATCTGATTTGACAACAAAAGAAATATCTGGTGATGGTTTTACTACTATAGAATCATCTGATTTAACAACAAAAGAAATATTTGGAGATGATTTGACTACTACAGAATCATCTGATTTAACAACAAAAGAAATATCTGGAGATGATTTGACTACTACAGAATCATCTGATTTGACAACAAAAGAAATATCTGGAGATGATTTGACAACTATAGAATCATCTGATTTGACAACAAAAGAAATATCTGGAGATGATTTGACTACTACAGAATCATCTGATTTGACAACTAAAGAAATATCTGGTGATGGTTTTACTACTATAGAATCATCTGATTTTACAACTAAAGAAATATCTGGTGATGGTTTTACTACTATAGAATCATCTGATTTAACAACAAAAGAAATATCTGGAGATGATTTGACTACTACAGAATCATCTGATTTGACAACAAAAGAAATATCTGGAGATGATTTGACAACCATAGAATCATCTGATTTGACAACAAAAGAAATATCTGGAGATGATTTGACTACTACAGAATCATCTGATTTGACAACAAAAGAAATATCTGGTGATGGTTTTACTACTATAGAATCATCTGATTTGACAACTAAAGAAATATCTGGTGATGGTTTTACTACTATAGAATCATCTGATTTGACAACAAAAGAAATATCTGGAGATGATTTGACTACTACAGAATCATCTGATTTGACAACAAAAGAAATATCTGGTGATGGTTTTACTACTATAGAATCATCTGATTCCACAACAAAAGAAATATCTGGAGACTATTTGACTTCTATAGAAGCATCTAATTTGACAACAAAAGAAATATCTGGTGATGGTTTTACTACTATAGAATCATCTGATTTCACAACAAAAGAAATATCTGGAGATAGTTTGACTACCATGGAATCATCTGATTTGACAACAAAAGAAATATCTGGTGATGGTTTCACTACTATAGAATCATCTGATTTGACTACAAAAGAAATATCTGGAGATGATTTGACTACTTTAGAATCATCTGATTTGACAACAAAAGAAATATCTGGTGATGGTTTCACTACTATAGAATCATCTGATTCTACAACTAAAGAAATATCTGGTGATGGTTTTACTACTATAGAATCATCTGATTTAACAACAAAAGAAATATCTGCAGATGATTTGACAACTATAGAATCATCTGATCTGACAACAAAAGAAATATCTGGAGATGATTTGACAACTATAGAATCATCTGATTTGACAAAAAAAGAAATATCTGAAGACTATTTGCCTACTATAGATTTATCTGATTTTACAACAAAAGAAATATCTGGAGATGATTTGATTACTACAGAATCATCTGATTTGACAACAAAAGAAATATCTGGAGATGATTTGACAACTATAGAATCATCTGATTTGACAACAAAAAAAATATCTGGTGATGGTTTGACTACTATGGAATCATCTGATTTCACAACAAAAGAAATATCTGGAGATAGTTTGACTACCATGGAATCATCTGATTTGACTGCAAAAGAAATATCTGGAGATGATTTGACTACTTTAGAATCATCTGATTTCACAACAAAAGAAATATCTGGTGATGGTTTCACTACTATAGAATCATCTGATTTGACAAGAAAAGAAATATCTGGTGATGGTTTTACTACTATAGGAACATCTGATTTCACAACAAAAGAAATATCTGGAGATTATTTGACTCCTACAGAATCATCTGATTTGACAACAAAAGAAATATCTGGAGATGATTTGACAAAAAAAGAAATATCTGGAGACTATTTGACTACTATAGAATCATCTGATTTTACAACAAAAGAAATATCTGGAGATGATTTGACTACTACAGAATCATCTGATTTGACAACAACAGAAATATCTGGAGATGATGTGACAAAAAAAGAAATATCTGGAGACTATTTGACAACTATAGAATCATCTGATTTGACAACAAAAGAAATATCTGGAGATGATTTGACAACTATAGAATCATCTGATTTGACAAAAAAAGAAATATCTGGAGACTATTTGATTACTACAGAATCATCTGATTTGACAACAAAAGAAACATCATGTGATGGTTTGATTACTATAGAATCATCTGATTTGACAACAAAAGAAATATCTGGTGATGGTTTTACTACTATAGAATCATCTGATTTGACAACAAAAGACATATCTGGTGATTATTTGACTACTATAGAATCATCTGATTTGACAACAAAAGAAATATCTGGAGATGATTTGACTACTACAGAATCATCTGATTTGACAACAAAAGAAATATCTGGTGATGGTTTCACTACTATAGAATCATCTGATTTGACAACTAAAGAAATATCTGGAGATGATTTGACTACTACAGAATCATCTGATTTGACAACAAAAGAAATATCTGGTGATGGTTTTACTACTATAGAATCATCTGATTTGACAACTAAAGAGATATCTGGTGATTATTCGACTACTATAGAATCATCTGATTTGACAACAAAAGAAATATCTGGTGATTATTCGACTTCTATAGAATCATCTGATTTGACAACAAAAGAAATATCTGGTGATTATTCGACTACTATAGAATCATCTGATTTGACAACAGAAGAAATATCTGGTGATTATTTGACTACTATAGAATCATCTGATTTGACAACAAAAGAAATATCTGGTGATGGTTTTACTACTATAGAATCATCTGATTTGACAACTAAAGAGATATCTGGTGATTATTCGACTACTATAGAATCATCTGATTTGACAACAAAAGAAATATCTGGTGATTATTCGACTACTATAGAATCATCTGATTTGACAACAAAAGAAATATCTGGTGATGATTTGACTACTATAGAATCATCTGATTTGACAACAAAAGAAATATCTGGAGATGTTTTAACAGCTACAGAATCATCTGATTTGACAACAAAAGAAATATCTGGTGATTATTTGACTACTATAGAATCATCTGATTTGACAACAAAAGAAATATCTGGTGATGGTTTTACTACTATAGAATCATCTGATTTGACAACTAAAGAGATATCTGGTGATTATTTGACTACTATAGAATCATCTGATTTGACAACAAAAGAAATATCTGGTGATGGTTTCACTACTATAGAATCCTCTGATTTGACAACTAAAGAGATATCTGGTGATTATTTGACTACTATAGAATCATCTGATTTGACAACAAAAGAAATATCTGGTGATGGTTTTACTACTATAGAATCATCTGATGTGACACCAAAAGAAATATCTGGAGATGATTTGACTACTACAGAATCATCTGATTTGACAACTAAAGAGATATCTGGTGATTATTTGACTACAATAGAATCATCTGATTTGACAACAAAAGAAATATCGGGTGATTATTTGACTACTATAGAATCATCTGATTTGACAACAATAGAGATATCTGGTAATTATTTGACTACTATAGAATCATCTGATTTGACAACAAAAGAACTATCGGCAGATGATTTGACTACAACTACAATAGAATCATCTGATTTGACAACAAAAAGAATATCCATGGACTATTTGACTACTATAGAATCATCTGATTTGACAACAAAAGAAATGTCTGGTGATGATTTGACTACTATAGAATCATCTGATTTGACAACAAAAGAAATGTCTGGTGATGATTTGACTACTATAGAATCAACTGATTTGACAACAAAAGAAATGTCTGGTTATGATTTGACTACTATAGTATCATCTGATATGACAACAAAAGAAATGTCTGGTGATGATTTGACTACTATAGAATCATCTGATGTGACAACTAAAGAGATATCTGGTGATTATTCAACTACTATAGAATCATCTGATTTGACAACAAAAGAAATATCTGGTGATTATTTGACTACTATAGAATCATCTGATTTGACAACAAAAGAAATGTCTGGTGATGATTTGACTACTATAGAATCATCTGATTTGACAACAAAAGAAATGTCTGGTGATGATTTGACTACTATAGAATCATCTGATGTGACAACAAAAGAAATGTCTGGTGATGATTTGACTACTATAGTATCATCTGATTTGAGAACAAAAGAAATATCTGGTGAGGATTTGACTACTATAGAATCATCTGATTTGACAACAAAAGAGATATCTAGTGATGGTTTGACAACAAAAGAAATATCTCGTGATGATCTGACAACCAAAGAAATTTCTGGTGATAGTTTGACTACCGTAGATTTAACTGATATGACAACAACAGACATATCTGTTGATGGTTTGACGACTATAAAACAATCTGATTTAACAACAAAAGACATATCTATTGATGGTTTGAATATTACAGAATTGTCAGTTGATATTACTACTGAAGAAATATCTAGAGATTATTTTACAACTAAAGAAATATCTATTGATAATTTGACCAATGAAGACATATTTGGTTCTAAGACCACGAAAGAATTATCGGAAGTGACAACCCAAGAAGCAGGTGGTGCTGATATGATAACTGAAACATTTTCTAGAGATATTATGACAACTAAAGAATCATCTAGTGATAAGAAAACAATGGATATATTTCATACATCAATTTTAACTTCAAAGGCACCCACTGTTACTGAGGGGACGTCTCTTACTCCCACTGTTACTGAGGGGACATCTCTTACTCCCACTGTTACTGAGGGAACATCTCTTACTCCCACTGTTACTGAGGGAACATCTCTTACTCCCACTGTTACTGAGGGGACATCTCTTACTCCCACTGTTACTGAGGGGACATCTCTTACTCCCACTGTTACTGAGGGAACATCTCTTACTCCCACTGTTACTGAGGGAACATCTCTTACTCCCACTGTTAGTGAGGGAACGTCTCTTACTCCCACTGTTACTGAGGGGACATCTCTTACTCCCACTGTTACTGAGGGGACATCCCATACACTCACTGAGGGGACATCCCATACACCCACTGAGGGGACAACCCATACACCCACTGAGGGGATATCCCATAGACCCAATATTACTGTGGGGACACAGACTGATGGAGCCGATCAAACTGATGAAACTCCCCAATATATTGAATCTTGTGAGGAAGATGAAGCAACAGATGAAGGAGGTGCTCTTATTTCAAGTATCGCTCAAATCAATGGAGTAATAGTGAGCAAGCTTTGCCAAACTGAAAATGAAACCTCTCATACGACTGTGAAACCTGAAAATACCACAGCAGCTCCCATTCCTTTACTGACAACTACAAATGGTATCCATTTAAAGGAAGATACTACAGTTTCGGTAGCTACTAAAGAACTTACCATAGCTACAGACAAGGGAGTTATACTACCATCAGAAGCAAGCCATAACACCACTCAAATAGATGTTTCTGTGACAAAAGATGAAACTAAAGAGAGTGATTTGTTCACTGTTGCTGGCAGCTCTGAAGCTTTAGGGACAACCAAGGACACTATCATTCCATCAGGAACGACAAGCCCTTCCACCGAGCATGTTGGTGATGAGAAATATAAACCTACTCACTGGGAACAGCCCACGAAAGACTGGGAAAAGTCAACAACTGCAGCCGCGCCCACTACAAATGTTGATGTAATAGTTTCACAGAGCGTAACACAAACTGATGCTTTTTTCAATACAACTGATGAATCTTTCTTTGAACTTGCATCAAATACGACCTCTGAGACAAGCCCAAAGACATCAGCTATTCCTTTGGTAACAACCACTAACGGCATACATTTGGAAAGCCAAAAAACAACAACAAAGGGAGAAATAGATATACAGATGGCCACCACTTCATCAAACTATTCTTTAGACTGGACAGATGAGAGCACATTTCCACCATTAGTTGTTGAAACAAAGAAGGTTGCTACAGAGAGTGTGAAGACAACAGACAGTAAAGCATATACTGATGATTGGGAAGAAAAATTTAAGTTAGAAACAAAGAAAGTTGTAAGTCTAGCTATACTGCCTGTAGAGAAAACTGTGGCGACAGATGGAACCCTTCAGCATGTTTCCTCTCCTGTAGTGACTGATCATAGTCATAGGACAGAGACACAGCCGGCACAACCTTCTCACTCAACCTCTGAAGGTGTATCTACAAAAGAAGCCACATCGCCTGTGCCAACATCTACATCAGATATGAATGAGGTTGTTATCCAAATTGAGACCAAAGAAGCAGTCGCTGTAACAATACAACCAAAAACTCCAATAGATGATACAAAAATTTATCATAACGATTCAGAAACAACATCAGGTCCTCCATCTAGCTATTCACCTGTCACTAACCTCACAGCCAGTCCTCCAGCCACACCAGCTAGCCATTCACCTGTCACTAACCTCACAGACAGTCCTCCAGCCACACCAGCTAGCCATTCACCTGTCACCAACTTCACAGTCACACCTCCAATCGCACAAGATAGCACATCTTCTTCAACAGAACTTAAATTTGAAATAGAGACTAAAAAAGTAGTAGTGGACCACTTGAAAACCAGAGAAATGGAAGAGACAAGTGAGGCCACAACAACAGTTGCTGACATTGTTTGGTTACCAGATGATGAATTATTTACAGTTTATACTAAGAGAGTTGAAGAGGTCACCATAAGACATAAAGATGATCTCAACTTTATAATACCTGTAGAAACCAGCACACCTCAGATAGAAGATGCTTCAGTAAGCACACGAGCTGCCGCTTCAATGGAAGTAAACACAACCACAATTAGTGATGACTCCCACATTACTCTTCAGCTTGGCACCCAGAAAGTTGAATTGGAACCTGATAGTATATACAACTCAACATTGCCACCACGAACCCAAACAACAGACATTCCTGATTTTACACTCAAATTAGACACCCAGAAAGTTGAGATTGTTGAATTGGAAACTGATAGTAAATACAACTCAACATTGCCTCCACTAACCCAAACAACAGACTTTCCTGACTTTACACTCAAATTAGACACCCAGAAAGTTGAGATTGTTGAATTGGAAACTGATAGTAAACACAACTCAACATTGCCTCCACTAACCCAAACAACAGACTTTCCTGACTTTACACTCAAATTAGACACCCAGAAAGTTGAGATTTTTGAATTGGAAACTGATAGTAAATACCACTCAACATTGCCTCCACTAACCCAAACAACAGACATTCCTGATTTTACACTCAAATTAGACACCCAGAAAGTTGAGATTGTTGAATTGGAAACTGATAGTAAATACAACTCAACATTGCCACCACTAACCCAAACAACAGACATTCCTGATTTTACACTCAAATTAGACACCCAGAAAGTTGAGATTGTTGAATTGGAAACTGATAGTAAATACAACTCAACATTGCCACCACTAACCCAAACAACAGACATTCCTGATTTTACACTCAAATTAGACACCCAGAAAGTTGAGATTGTTGAATTGGAAACTGATAGTAAATACAACTCAACATTGCCACCACTAACCCAAACAACAGACATTCCTGATTTTACACTCAAATTAGACACCCAGAAAGTTGAGATTGTTGAATTGGAAACTGATAGTAAATACAAATCAACATTGCCACCACTAACCCAAACAACAGACATTCCTGATTTTACACTCAAATTAGACACCCAGAAAGTTGAAATTGTTGAATTGGAAACTGATAGTAAATACAACTCAACATTGCCACCACTAACCCAAACGACAGACATTCCTGATTTTACACTCAAATTAGACACCCAGAAAGTTGAGATTGTTGAATTGGAAACTGATAGTAAATACAACTCAACATTGCCTCCACTAACCCAAACAACAGACTTTCCTGACTTTACACTCAAATTAGACACCCAGAAAGTTGAGATTGTTGAATTGGAAACTGATAGTAAACACAACTCAACATTGCCTCCACTAACCCAAACAACAGACTTTCCTGACTTTACACTCAAATTAGACACCCAGAAAGTTGAGATTTTTGAATTGGAAACTGATAGTAAATATAACTCAACATTGCCACCACTAACCGAAACAACAGACTTTTCTGATTTTACACTCAAATTAGACACCCATAAAGTTGAGATTGTTGAATTGGAAACTGATAGTAAACACAACTCGACATTGCCACCACTAACCGAAACAACATACTTTCCTGATTTTGCACTCATATTAGACACCCAGAAAGTTGAGATTGTTAAATTGGAAACTGATAGTAAATACAAATCAACATTGCCACCACTAACCCAAACAACAGACATTCCTGATTTTACACTCAAATTAGACACCCAGAAAGTTGAGATTGTTGAATTGGAACCTGACAGTAAATACAACTCAACATTGACACCACTTGCACAAACAACGGACTTTTCTGAATTTACAGATGAAGGTATTCAAGCATTATCAAAACAACTAGAAGAAGTTGAGGTAACTCCCCAAAAAACCACACAGATTATAAAGTCCTCACAAAATCAATCAACTCTACTGGGCCAGAATCAAACCACCCATTTACCTGAATCAGAATTTACTCTAAATGTTCAAACTCAGAGGTCTGAGGTTGCTGGAATAGCTACAAGAGACTCAGCAATCAGACCCACAATTAAAGACCAGGAAACTCTTGATGTGACAGATTTTGTTGGCATACAGGTCCATACACAGCAAGTTGAGTCAGTGAATATAATCCCACATTCCAGCAGCAGTCCGGCTCCTTCTCCGAGTCTTGAACCAACCACATCTCCATACAAAGATGTGACAGGTCTATCTTTGAAACCTGAGATTTTTACTATAGAGAAAGAATACTTACACTCAGACCATCCAGTTACAACTGGTACGGAAAGTGGACAACAAAAAATAACACCTTCTACCAAACCAGAAACTAGCACAACTGGTTATGAAGAACTTATTGCCATTACAATTCCTGTAGAGGAAGCAAAAATAGAACATCATTCAAAAACAGAATTAAATGCTGAAATTTCCCCTAGACACAGTAGTGCCCGCACAGAAGCTGTCACAGTTGATCCTCATCCTCTCAGCACAAGTCTGGAAAATGTTGCTTCTTGGTTATATGAAGCTCTATCAACACCATCGCCTGAACCTTCATCCTCTTCCCCAGACTTTAACTCAAGTGATCAAACAGTGAGCATATCAGGGACTCATGTACAGCTGATAACAGGAGGACAAAGCAAAGCAGAGGAATCAGATGTCTTATCATCAATCTCATCTTTTGTCTACACCACAGTGACAACCATCCTGGCAGATGACAGAACTTCTCAGCAAAGTCAAACAGACTTCAAGACACCTAAACCTGGTAGGGATGAGAATGGCTTTGAGATTAAGGTGCTGACCAAAGGAGCTGAGATTTATGAATTGATCCAAACCACCACAACTAAAGATGGAGTCGCTCTAGGGCATGATCTGACTCATCTTGCAGGGGACAGCACCAAGCCCCCTAAAAGATTAGTCTCCCATACAACAAAATTGTCCTACCTAACACGCACAGAAGATGGTATCTACATCAGGTCATCTGACACTACCACTCCTGATCTAATTACCAAATGGCCCATGTCATCAAAAAAGCCAGCAGTGTACAGAGGACCCCCAAAAATTATATTATTATCACCTGGAAAAACAGTAGCTCTACCACCAAACTCTGTAACAGAAATTGTTAGAGTGCCCTTGAAAGGTTTAAATGGCACTACCATGGTGCCTGGGATAATTTTGCATCAATCAGAAGAGAAACACTTTGACCAAATAGTTAGACAAGATAATGAGAGCAGATCGGTTGAAGAAGTTGTTTACTATACTGGACATCCACTGCCTGACGGTGGAATACCTTTGTTTAGGGCACCAAAAAATGAATCATCAGTTGACGGTGAGAATGTTTTAACTATACATTCCCATCCTGGAGGAGATGACGCGCCAGGACATAAGACTGGTCCCCTACAAATCAAACTTACGGTCTACAAAGTTGTCAAGAATGTTCTGAATGTCAGTGATGCCACCGCCATGGAGGCTTACACGCGTGCGCGAGAAATGCTGAGGAAAACGTTGGAGCAGCTGGCCAAGCTGTGGCAGCACTGTGTCAGGGGGGTGGCGGATGTAGTGTATGTGCCAGCAAACCAAGGTTTTGTTGACTACAGTGCCAGACTACAAATTGCTTATAAGAACATTAGAAAGGCATATGAGTATGGGAGAACAGTCCTGCGTAAGACCTACAACGATGCCTCCTTACAACTGGCAGATTATTTCAACAGTTTAGCAAATTACTTCAAGAACTCCTATAATTTCTATTATGACTTTCTGGAGGCCAGCACAAGACGGCGAAAAAGATAAACTTGATCAAAATCCTTTCATCATTTATGCTTTAATATTAGTAATTCCTGCTTGTTGTTATGCTACTTGAGATGAGAACAAGAGCAGCCCACAGTTAGCTATTTATATATGCAACTATAAATGTAACAAATTTAATTTTTTAAAATATATGTATTTTGAGTTACTTCTTCTATATTTTGAGGGCCCACGATCAAAGTGATGATCATTCTGGCTCCTACTGGTGTTAATAGAAATAAGGAATGATTTAGGGGAGGGGGGATTTATATCATTTACTAATGCTAAAAAATATCAATTTTTTTTTATCTGGGGAAAAAAACAACAACCCAACTTTCCCTTCAACTTCAAATTATAACAATTTCTGTGTGTTAATTTTTGAAAAAAAAAAAAAAAAAAGGTTTCATAATTGAAAAAAAAATTTAGCATTCATTTTTTTTCAGTAAGTAAAAAGGGTTAGATTTAAAATATTTTTTTCAAATAATGCTTTTGCAATTGGTTATCAAAATTGCTGAATGTCTAAACTTGGTGAAAATAATCATTTTATTGATGAATTATTTAAGCAGGGCTGTCCCACTGGAATTAGCTAAGGGCCTTATTTTCATTTTAGAAATTACAGCACACCTTTAAAGAATAAAAAAAATATTTAAAAAAAAAATTACTTTGAGAGAAAATCTTTGGCTTCTTTGTGCTAAATGGGTGATTAATATGTGCATTAAGTTCTTATTTTGCAAATTAAAAAAAGAATAATAATAATTGTTATGGCCCCAAGTCTTATCATATTTAAGAGACTTCTGATGACTTTATATGTTTTGAAAGCTGCATAGAATGCAGAAAAAATCACCAGCTTTGCCAATCTTTAAAGAAATATATGAATATAAGCATAATGCATTTTACTGCTTAACTGAGAGGTAATTTATACTTATGTGAACCTTAATATGTGCTAGAACCTTTAAAATTTAGGTTATAAATGTATCCAAACACAGAATACCAGTACTAAAAAAATTGTAATGCTACAATCACATTTTAAAGAGAGATTTTTGTATACTTTTGATTTAATTCTATATTTTGCTCACGCATTATGATGTGTTCTTTTTAAATTGATAATTTCTAAATTCTATTATAATAATTTTGAATTTGGGGACTCATCATACATTTTTAGCCACCATAAGTTTTTTTTGCAAAGATCTTTTGATTAATTTCATTAATGCTTAGTTTCCTAAAACAATTTAAAAAAAGATGAGTATATGAACTTAATTTGATTGAGTACTTAATTTTGTGTGATCAATAGCTCACTTCCCCATAATAAATACTGTAAATAAATAATTTTTTCAAGACATATGTTGTTGTTTTTTTTTTCACCCGAGATTAATCTTAATGCTCGTATTACTGTTAATGCTTAACAAAATCAGTGACTCTAATTACTCTAAAGAAATGGAGTCAGAAAATGTTCAAAGCATTCCAGGATAGATAAATTATAATTATCTGATTATCTTATTTTCTGTCATTTGCCAAGATTATTTGTGGTTAAAGTTTGTGTAAACTCAACGAGTGGTACTGATTTTTTAAATAAAATTATCTATTGTTTGTCCTTGGCATGCAAAGATAACCAAGGCAATATTCGACTTGAGTAGTAGTTTTGACTTGAGCTGTATTTTGTTTGAAGTGAGGGAGAGTAGCTCAATTTGTCAGCCTCACTCTCTCATCCTTGCCTATTTGATCCAATGACAAGACTTAGTTAAGATGACTGGACATAGACCAGAAAACAATTTTGTTTTTTCAACTGTACTTTTTATGCATTCCACATCACAGAAGTTTTAGGAATTTTCCCTGTGTCAATGTCTTAATGCCTATGGGAACCCATCTCTAGGTTTGATTTTGGAGTTTAGGCAATGCCTACATGAGATGCCATAGAAGGTTAACGAGTCCCATCCACCTGGGGATGCTGGTGTTTTTGCTTTTCTGGGCATTAGCTCGGGATGAACTCCAGTCCACATGCTTGTGATTGACTCTGTTTAGACTGCTCTGCATACATACCAATACCATAACCACATTTTGTATTGAAATTGAATTGTAATACCTGTTGTGCATAAATTCTGTTGTTTTTTTAAAATTTGAATTGAAAATCGATACATCTGTTAAATCTACCTTTAGATTTTGTAAATATGTTTCCACATATGCAAAGTATAAAAATATGCTATTAGTAGTCTGTAACTGTAAAACAAATTCTATTTTTCATTTAACTCCCTAAAGCTCACATATAGTAACAACAGGAGAAATAAAAACTGAACAAAAAGTAAAAACATACTTTTGCTTTAATCTGAATGTAAAAAAACCAGCACAACAGCACTAAAAAACAACAACAACACTTATTGAAATAAAAATCTAACAAAAGCTCTAGCAACATATTAAAAGATTCTTTCTCTTGTTTCAAAGCTGTGAAATTCAATGTCTAGTTATGAAACAATGAATGAAGAAACCAATTAGAAATAAAAATTTTTAGTTACTGGCTTTTAGATGCACCAGCTTTTCTTTTCAAAGCCTGCTGTCTAGCTTTCATGAGAAAGTTTTTGGCAAAATATGTAGGAATAAATCCCATGTAAAAATCCTGAAAAAGAAAAAAAACAAACTCTCTTATCATAGATACAAACATTAAATAAGCTGATTATATTGGCAGCAAAATTTATGATGTAGATTTATTAATGAAATGAGCAAAAATAGATTATGCAGAGGATTATACATGGTTAAGTGACCAACTTAAACTTAAATTTGTTTTTTTTTTCCCTCTGCAAAAGCAATTGAAATGTGAACTGCTTTTTAATTATACAACCACCCCTCCCCCTAAATATTGTATACACTTCAAGCCCAGCCTGGTCTAGCACAAGCCCACCGTATTTATTATTCTGTGGGAAACCTGACATTTAAAGCTCCAAAATTGCTACAATACTAGTTCTTCAATCTTGATTTGAATCAAAATCTAAGAAGGGAAAATTTCAATCCCCATTAATCCCCCTGCTGCATGCATACTTTTGGAGCCCACACCCCTACTGTGTATTTAAAAGTAAGCCGTCAATCCACCCTCAAATAAAAAACATATACATTTAGAGAAAAATATAAAAATGTGTCACTGTTTTCTGCGTTGTCTGTGTGGCATAGCCCAGTGTTTGCAAAAAGTGTGCCACATCACTTTCACGTGGTGGAGCGAAATAATTACACAATTTTCATAATTTTATTTCCAATTTCAATCCAATGGGACCAAACACCAGGACAAGACATCTAGCCGCCCTGGTGCAAAAATATAACTCACTTAATTACTGTTTGCACAAGCTCCTAAAATTGTGAGGGGATTGCTCATAATGACCTACATAGGTGCTTTATTCATTTTTACCAGGCCCTTTGATTTAAAAACTTTTGTGTAGTTGTTAAACTATATTTGACAAGAGCACAGAGAATTTAACATTTTTTGAAGAAACACTGGAATAGCCAAAGAAAATATTAAGTCACATGCACCTACCAAACCATCCACATGCAAAAAGTGGACTAAATATTACTGTAACTAGATTGATGTATAGAAAATTTACTTGTAAAAACACCAGCGACAGTATGACAATAATTATGAAAGGTTGCAGTGATATTATCTTAGCCATAGAAATTAGAAATCGTGGATTTCACAGATTTTTAGGAGATAAATAGGCTATTTTTAACTGTCAGATAAATAACTTGCTCATAGACTGTCAGAATTTTAGTATAATTATTGCAACACTGATAGACGCACATATGGAAAATCTCCAAAATCCCCCCACCCCGGTGCATAAAATAATAAAATGGATGGCCCCGATATAATTACCTGAATTTCGTGAGCCCAGTAGCCAGTGGTGCGAGGCTGCACACCAACTGTGTTGAGAGCATTTTTCACAAATGATGTTGGAGATGGCACAAACATTGAAGCTCTACGAAACTTGCTTAGTTTGCTAACTACAAAGTATGGTACCACAATCTGAATGAGTTATGATGAAAAATATTTTTTGAAATCTTAACTTACAGTAGCTTACATTACATTACAACAATAAATAAATCAATTTTAACTTATTTAATTTAATTTCAAAGTATGCAATATCGATTTATTTACAAAAATACTTTAAACCAGGGGTTTGGCCAACCCAAAAGGCTTCGAAGGGCCACTTTGATATCAATAAAACCATTTGTGGGCACAGGTCATTACAACTTATATTAAAATGAACACTCACTAAATGGTGTCTAGAAAAGTTTATCTATTCTTAATGCTCACAATGAAATGCTAAATAAAAAGAAACAGAGCTAAACCAAAGTGACATTTTATCTGTTCTTTCCCTAAACGTTAAAAAATCAATTTCTTTGCCAATCAAAGGAATATGTTTATTTGTGATAAATCAGTTAACCAAGTATTTGACGTGGCGGGACGCATAGGACCTGGCCACTTCTGCTTTAAACTTAATGGAAGTAAGATTTTTTTATGAAGTGCAACTACTTTTGTATCTATGGGACATTAAAATAAATTTTTTAAAGACAATACAAATTGTTAGTGTTGTATCTCCGTGAAACAATGCTAGTTTATTCATTAAAATACTAATTTGAGAGGAAAATACTGCAAACTGAAGTCAATCCATATTATTTAAAATAATTTAAATGATAATTTATCGTAGACCAGTGTTGAGAAAAAGAATGAAAAGTAGTGGAGAAGAGGGATGGGGTGGTCTGTCCAGACTATAGTTTACTAATTTAATAAATTATAAATACTAATTTGTGAGGAAAATACTGCAAACTGAAGTCAATCCATATTATTTAAAATGATTTAAAAACCGGTAATAATTTATCATAGACCAGTGGTGAAAAAAATAATGAAAAGTAATGGAGAAGAGGGATGGGGTGGTCTGCCCAGACTATAGAAGGGAATGTAAAAAGAAATATTTAAAAAAACTTATTTAAAAAACTTATTAAAAAAACTTATTAAAAAAAACAACTCTTTTTAAGACTGGTTTAAACACACTAAAAAGTAGAAAATAATTTTTATTAAAATTCATTGTGCAAAGAAAGTATGTGCAGAAGGGTAGTAAGGCACTCTATGAAGTCAGATTCTAATCAAATTTAGAAGAAACTTAAATAAATTTCTTTTTGCTTACTCTTTTATTTGAAATAAGATGCGACCTTACAGATCAGCAGGAGGAAGAATGAATCAACTAAGCGACAGTTACACTGGACAAACAAACAAGATGGAAATGCGAGTTGAATGAAAGTGAAAGTCTTTAAAAAGAAAAATTAGAACAATGCAATGTCATCCGGTAATGCATTACCGATACAATTACTATCACTTTCTTTGGTATGTGTCAACAATGTGTTGTTATACACATCATCACTATTATGCTACAAAAGAACTCTTCAGAATAATTGTGGAATTTCATCTTTTTTTCAATGTTGAATTGAATTCATTTGCCACTTAATCTTACTATTGCAGTATTGATTTTACTATAAGAAAGTACAATTTCAAATAGATTTCAGCAAGTTTATCACTGTGCCCCTTTTTGTTCAGAGCAAGTTCTTCAACTTTTTCCATCCCCAGATCATACAATGTTTTATCTTAGTATTAATAGCATAGTCCTTACTTGAGTTTTTGATAAAAAGTGTAGAACCTTATTTTATAATAAATAAAAAATAGTTTATATCAGTCTATTCACATTTTCCCCGTAGGCCTATAGTATGGCTATGATGAGCGTTACAAAGACTCATTGAAAGTGGCACTAAAGGCCTTCAGCATCAACCCTACTCAATGGGTGCAGACAGCTCAGGACAGAGCCAGGTGGAGAGCAGCTGTTTAGAAAGGGGCTAAATGCCATGAAGCTAATAGAATAACAACAGCTGAGACACGCAGGCTTGCCCGAAAGAGCAACACTAGGTCACCGTCTGCAGCAACTATCCCCTCCCCGCGGTGCCAGTGATTACTCTGAGCACGGATCGGTCTAGCAAACCACCTACGAGCTCACCGTAACCCACCCTCTCCCTAACCGGATGACTCGATGGTCCTTGTCGACATCGACGGACAAACAACAACATGATGAGTGTAAATGTAACTGCCTGTAGGCCTTTAGTATTATGACTATGAATTACTATGACTTTGACGAGTGTAAATGTAACTTAACCCTCTTGGGACGTAAGGGCCGATCTATCACCACAAGGTTGACTAGCGAGAAAGACATGAGTCCGAACAATCGGCCCGATAAATCGAGCCTCAGGATTAGCTGGCTTGGCGTTGTACCGGCAAATCAAATATATTCTTACGCATTCCTGCACATCCCGGCATTGTAATGCCGCCGTTCGTTGAAGGTGAACTAGATCTATTTGTGTGCAGGAATTTTTTTGTGTGAGTATAGCTATATCGTGAAATTCGAACATGTCTGACAGTGACTCTGATCAAACTGTGCTTAGTAATTTTGATGTTCTAGCAGTGAATTTGACACTGAAACTGATGAAAACAACCAGGAAATTAATGAAGACTTTCAAATTGAGGGTAATGCTAATGTTATGAATTCTTGGATTAGTATTACTAGTATTAGGGGTCCTCAACTAGACAGGGATGACCCTCTGAATTTTTAGACAAAATAGGTCCTATAAATAAGGCATAAGCATCCCATTTGAGTACTTTATGCTATTTTTTACACTAAATATCACTCAAATGTTTATAAGAGAGACCAATAGATATGCAGACAACTTTCTCAAGTAACATCCAGCGAAAGAGGAGGTCGCTAGGTCATATATGGGGGCCTGTTACAGTGTGTCTGTAACAACATAAAAATAGGGTGGGGGGATGGAAAAGGAGTAGAATTATGTGCCTGATGTATCTAAAGGGCCTCCATGGGCCTTGTTTCCCAAAAACATAAGTATTAGGACTTATTGAGACTTCATTCATGAAAAAATTCACACAACTGATACAAGTAAGTCATGTTTATTATAGGTTTAACAAAAAAATTACATGCATAAATTATGCAAATCAGGGTAGCTCATTTGCATAAATGTTGATATTTCAGTTTGATTCATAAAGATTGTATTAGTTCATTCAATTTCCTACAAGAATATAAACAGTTTTACATATATTAAGGAAATAGTATATTTTTTATAAACTTTTTTGCAATGCAAGTGCCGAGCTCGTAAAAAGTGCTCCGTCTTTTTGGCACAACACCCCGAAAAGGCTCCGTCCTAAGATGGTTAAATTAAAAAACAAAGTTAACAAAGACTACTTGACTTGAGGCTTAAGGTTAATTAAAATTAATTACTGCATTATGGCATTATCATTTATTTATCGGCTTATCAAAGACTTTGTGAAAAAAGTGAGTTAGATCTATTCTTTTATTACGTCAAATGGGAATTGCAGTTCCTTGCTATGCGGTGCGATAATGGGGAAAGTGGCAAAAAGGGCGTCAAAATAGTTTTTATTGGAAGGGAGAGGACCGAGGGGGACATCAAAATGTTAGCTTTTTTTTCATATGGAGAATAACTCATTCATTTGATTGAAAGTTACACCCCCCCCCCCCACCCCCCAAAAAAAAAAAAAAAAAAAAAAAAAAAAAAAAAAAAAAAAAAAAAAAAAAAAAAAAAAAAAAAAAAAAAAAAAAAAAAAAAAAAAAAAAAAAAAAAAAAAAAAAAAAACAAAACAACCTAATGTTGCTGTGTATGTCAATATTACATAAACTCTGTACGATGGGAATGGGAACGCGCCTCCAACATTAAAAAAACTTAAATTAAAGAATTAAAACTAAAAGGCAGCGGCTTACATAACATGCCATGACTAAGCAAGTTGCCTACAAATAAAAAAAAAATTAAAATAAATCTAATAATAATTAAAAAAAAGAAGAAAACAACGAAAATCAACTGAAAAAAAATGCATGAGCATGAAAATTAATTTCCGCATAGGGTCTATTGCTTCTCCCTTCTCTTAATTAATTTTACTGTCAACTTGGCATTCTTGAGACCAATAAGCCAAATAAAAGAGCTCACATTTACAAGGGAGGTTACTCTTAAAAACAATAAGCAAGGAAATAAATATTAAAATTGTCATCTCCCACTGTCGGTGGGATGAAGACACGCATATTAATTAGATAAGCCGCATAGATTCAGATATACTGAGATTTTGCTAAAAATAATACATTCGCTTGTGTGTAAGAGCTAGCAAAGGATAAATTGAGCTTCATCGAATATGACTTCTCAACTTTACAATACAATTCATCAATGGATCTGAATTTTTTATGGATGATCGAAGACGAAGAAAGGCAGGGTTTAAAAAAACTAAATCAAGATTAAATTAAGAATTAAGTGACAAGTACACTCGAGTGTAGTAACCCGTCCTATCCAGGCCCCTGCACTAGACTTGGGCGGTTAGGCCTTATGATGGCCTTATCATTTTAGTCGCACAGCTGTAGAGGTGGTGCAGATTTGAGTGCCACTTGAGTTTGAGTGACTTGACATAATAGCGACCAATGTGAGTGAAAATAATTTAATAATGCAGCAATTTTAATTTATGGTCAAAACTTTGACTTTGATATTTTCATAGTCATCGACAACAGTTTCAAATTTTATAATAAAAGTAGTTAGTTTAGTACTAAATAGTAATGCTTATTTTACATATTTATAACGTATCATCATACTCATACTTTAATATTAATACAATTATATATCATATATGACATATTATATATGCCCTAACGCTAATGATAAGCTTTGACTTTGTCACTAATTGATAGTTGATGGTCTGTGATTAGAGTCAGTGAGTGTTTAGCAATGAAGTGTTAAATAAAGGCAAATGGATTGGTTTGAAATTTATTAATTATAGAGTGCCTTCTTCTTCTAGTAGTAGTCTAGGCTGTAGGGACTGGGTTCTCTGGATTGGCCAAGATTGAAATAGGCTTAAACTTTTAAGCTTAAGCCTAAGCCTACACATTACACATATTTTACATAGAATTTATTCATTTACATTAAGTTTAAACCTAATACCTAGTAGGCTGAAGTAAGTAGAGCAGTGGTTTTCAAAATTCATCTAAATAATCTAAGAAAAATTATTTATTGCTGGGGCATTCTAAGCTTCTTTTGTTCCTATTTAGCTATCAATACTCAATAGGCCTAAACTACATATTTATTTAATGCATATCCTGAGAGTGAATCTTGTGGCAAGCATATGCCTCTGATTCATTGCCTTTATAGACCTGTCAATGTCAAGGCATTTCACTTGTCAACTGAAGCAGATTTTTCATGCTCTTTGATTAAAATGTGCTATCTACCACAACTGCTGACTGTTCTCTAGTTCTGGCTCCATGAAGACATGTGGAAAATTGAAGACCTACCCTGGCTAGTGCATGGTTGTGTTCTTCCACACATGCATTTTGCCATTTTCTTCTCCTTGAGTAGGCATTTAAGGGGTTCATCTATGGAGTTATAGCTCGACCACATCTGATGGCAAGCTGTTCAAATGAAATCACCTCTATGCTAAGGCAAAGGCCAAGTCAGAATTTTATCATCATCTATGAATTGCTCTTCACAGATGATGAAGCACAGTGTGCTGTAGTCAGTTTGATAGTGTAAACAAGTTGTTAAATTTTGAGCAAACCCCATTGTAAAACATTCAAAATTAAAACAATAATATAAATTTAAGAAATATATTTGATTTTTTCCTACAATAGACTTTACTGCACTTGTTGGTGCTTAATTGTGTGCAAGACAGACACACTGACTGGTACCCTTCTGAATAACAGGTGAGTGTTAATTGAATGTTACTTCAAATTTCACTAGCTAGAAGTTCAGCAGACACATATATAAGTGGATTCTTTAGCCACTGGTGTGCATATAAGAAGCTACTTCATCTTACAAGATGATGTTCAAATGTCAACGACAAATTTGAGATATACAATAGTTTGCCTCAAGCACTGTATCAAACATTGAAATCTGTTATGCGAAAAAAGTCCCATTTTTATGAAAAGCAGAACAGTATACTAAAAAATGCACTTAATAACACTAAATTATAAATATTTTAAACATTATTCGTTGATATAACAATTATAATTATTTTACTTCTAAACTACGATCACTGAGAGAATCAGTAGAGGTATGCAAGTCCGAAAAGTGGCATCTGATCAAGTTACCGGATGCCACGGAGGAGGAGAATATGGGTGTAGTGACTTTGACAGCTCGGAGAATATATATTTATGCCCAAATGTGGAGACGGGAGTCATAGAATTACAACTACCAAGTGAAGTGGGATGGAACTAAAAAAAAAAGTTGGGGGGGAGGGGGGGGGGGGGGGATCTTAGAAAATACTCTAGGGCAAGGATTCTTAGCCTTTTTCCATCACTTTAAACAGCCCCCTCCCCAAAACCTATAAATTATATTGTAATAAAATGTTAATTCTGAAAATAATTGAATAAATTAGTTATCATAGTTTTATTTCTTTAACTAACTTTCTTTTAACAGTGAAAAACAATTACCAAATACAAGTAATGCAAAAACAAAATTAACCAGAAAAAATTTACTGCTGCTAATCAAATTACATAAAAACTAACAATAGCAGCAAATACATTTTTCTTGGTCTTCTGCACCTCAGGGGGGGGGGGGCGGCTTTTACTAGTTAAGAACCAATGTACGCAGGTGCAGAAATTTGATATCCATAGGAGGTGTTTTGCTGGGATTTGTGACTTTTTTGGGGGTGAGAAGGGGGGGGGGGTGAGGTGATTTGCAGAGATTTGTGACTTATTTGGGGGTGAGAAGGGGGGGGGGGGTCCATTTTTTTGTGACAATGGGGGAGGGGGGTCAAAAAATGGGCAAAATTTGTCTGTCGTTATTTATGGATGTGCCCTTGATAATTGAAACATCTTGAAAAATAGGATGTCGCTTTAAATATTTTTTTAAACTTGTGTTAAAAGTAATAATTTGCTTTCTAGAAAAATTTTAAACCACACATTAAAAAAAATAACAAAACCTAGGTTGAAACAGCCCTGAACTAGGAATTTTATTGTACAATACCTTATCTAACTTTAAAGGTCTTATATAATTTTATTTATGAACACAATGTCTGGCTGGACTATTTAAAAATGCAATCATTCACATTGGGATTAGACATTGACTTAGCAAATTTAAGTCTGTGAAACATAAATGAATAATTACAGTCAAAACCGAGATGAAACTTTTTAACTGAACTAGTCCTATAACCGATATATTTTCTTTTTTGTCTCCTTTATTAGTTGAATATATACCTTGAACTTTACATAGACATTCATGTTTCTATAAATTAGCTTCATGTTCTAGAGATTCTATAATTTAAAAATACTTAATCATTTAATAAAACACATAAATATTATAAATATATTTACTCATTCACAAGCCAGTTTGTTCATATGCCGACCCCCTTAGTTCTGATTGGAAAAAGAAAAGACTGAAAAGTGTGTGACCCGCTCATAAGCCGACCCCAAAAAATAATATGCCAGTAGAAGGAATACAGTACTAAAGAAAAAAATGTATTAAAAAAAACAACTGAACTTTAAAAACTAATTAATAACTTAAAAGCTAATAACCATGCAGTATTATAAACACAGATACTTGCTATGCGTGTCTACTGGTATATGCGGTAATCATACAGAACATTTACAAAAATAGGAGTTTTGCGATCAACAATAACAAAACAGTTTCATTATTCAATGTAGATGCTTTGATATTCTAAGTACGGCAGTCACAAAATGAGGCCAAAACATATGACTAAATTTTTTGCATGAGGGCCATTATGGTGTACAGCTTTATTTTGACTTCTATTAATTACGTTTTTTTAATTGTTTTTTATAATAGAATCAATGTACATGGAAAAATTTATTTTAAAATCTCCAATGACCTGCTCATAAGTCGATCATCCTACTAATATAGTACTTACTTATACGCTTGAAATGTTTCTAAAAAAAGTGACATGATAAACTGAACGAGTACATATGGTATTCAAGTTGTTTTTTTTAAAATCATTGTCTGCTGGATGTGAAAAGCGTTGTAAAAAGTGGAAAACTATGGACATCCAGAATATGCCCAAACTACTATTATACCATACACCCAAAATTATAATCCTGTAACTTATTTGCATAAGAGTTCACCATTCTTAACCTTGTTATGTAGCAAAACAGCATGAAGTTTGAATGTAATTTTACAGTAATAGAATTTCATTTTATATTTTGATAATAAAATTATTGAGTGCAGTAATTGGCCGTCAGTAAAATCGTCATTAAAAATGCTAATTTATTTAATTAATATTGTTTAAGGGGAAATCACTCTAAGTCTAAGCAAAAGAATGTGCTTCCTATTTCTGTTACCATCAGTGTGTTTACACAATTTTATCAGGGATTTTTTTGTGATTAAAGGGGTGTGAAATTTTCCCAAATTTTTTCACGGCCATGTCTGATGCCGGAGAGGGTCCCCCTTTGGGATTCCAAAATTACCAGGTAACACAAAATTTCTTTATTATTATTTAAATTATATTAAAATGAAAGCAAAGATATCAGAGATATTCCACATGCTAGAAATGACAGCATTAGCTCTAGCTGTGATGTTGAGAGAAGAATCAGATCTTGACGATGTCATCCCTAAGCTTAGCCATATTGTTACTGAAAATTTCGTTTGGGAAAGGGTGGAAATCGAACAGAAAATGACACAGATTTGATCCCAAAAATATTTATGTTTGTATATGTTCTGGACTATTAATTACAACCAAAAAAAAATGGATTTCATGACTTCAAATGAAAAGGAATTTTTGAACTCATTTCGTGCATTCTCCCTTATATTTTGTTTGACAGAAAGTTGAAGGTAGTGAATGAAAGAATTCACAAATATTTTCCATATGTCTATAAATGATAACTATAAATTATCATTTTCTGAAAGAATATTGCTTCTCTAGTTTATTAAAAACTTATTTTATAATAGTTTGAACTTGAACAATTTGCGGAGTATTTAGGGTGGGTTGAATTCAAAAGATGAGTAGTAAAATTTTATTCACTCTGTTAAGGTCAATATTAACATACATAATATTTAAAAAAAAATTATTTTCATTCTATAAGATACCTTGTCCAATGTACTTTCAGAAAAAGCCTGCTTGTAAAGGACTCTGAATTCGTTTAGTCTGGGATTTTTGTCCTTTTTGACAAGCATATGAAATTGCTAAAATGGCTTAACACTAAAGAATTTTTTTCTTGGCAGTTATAGGGTTAACCTTACCTGAATGGTGATGCCTCTGCTGCTGTATTCATGTTGCAAACCTTGACTGAAGGTATCAACAAACGCCTAAGAACAACATTAATAATAATGAAAAATAATGTATTTTAGCTTTTCATTCCGTCTCAGTTTATTTAAATCAGATGCAGTTTAAATCATCTGTACACTACTGATAACGATAATTTTCAGAAATCTTGAAATATAAATTGGAAATGAAATGTTTTAAATCATTTGTGCCAATCTTGAAATTTAAAAAAAAAATATATATATAAAATTTTGAACCCATGAATCAGAATTTTTATGAAAACATGTACTGGTATACAACTAGCAAAAAAATTACCTTTGTAGCTGAATAAATTGTGAGAAAGGGGGTGGGGTTAGAGCCAGCACTTGATCCAATGTTGATGATGTAACCACACCCTTTTTTGGTCATTTCTGGTAAAACAATTTCAGTCATCTTAAAGATATAAAATGTATTATTATTGCCTGTTAGACAAAGAGCCATACATTAGTATATCAAGGCATAAAATAAACATTGAGCTAATGATATAAATATGACAAAAATGAACATTAAATGAACAGTGGATGAAAAAATGCATGAGTGAAATTTTCCAAATATTACAATTAGCGTTTGTTGAAATTAAAACTATTCAACCTTTACAAATTAACAATTCTCATGAAAACATGATCTACATAATAACATAGTTTCATAAATTATTTTATTTACCTTCGCTACTGATGTGCAGTTCATGTGGATTATATTTTGGACAAACTGGAATAGAGGACAAATTCTTATAAGATGCAATATTATATTTTAAAACTAAAAATGAAATTAAGAGCACATGCAATTTAGGATGAAATGATAAAGCCTTGACACCAACAGCTTTGAGATCTAGAAGGAAAAAAAAGAACCAATCAAATTTGAAATAGATTGCTTTAAAATATGCCTTTTAACACTTTCTCTCCAACAGATTGACAAGAAAGTTGCCATGGTGATATAAAGACATGAACTAAGAGGGCTGAATCTCAACTTGTGGCACCAAACATGTATAGAAAAATCAGACAACATCAGAGGTTGGGGTGGATGTTTAGACTGAGGAAATCAAGTGTATTCATTCTTTCATTCGTTATATTTTCTGCTCTATTTGTGCCACAAACAAGAAATCTCATATTAAAACCAATCTGGCCCAAATCCTGGGTGCCCATTGGTACACTGCAAGTCTTGAAAATCCTGTTCCTCACAGAAGCACCCGTCAATGTGTCAAAATTTGAATGCATTAATGAAAGACCAAAGACACCAAAGCCAACAGCATTGTTTGATATGAAGAAATGCCTGTCCACACAACATAAAAAATATGAGGGGATAGGTAACTTCAGCCCTGACAACCCCTTCCTACCAATGACTACCCCACCAGAACGCTGCGATCTCATCTCTTTGTATGTAGAGCTGGCGGATATTCTCACTAAAGCAAACATCAGTTTTTTCCTGGTGCATGGATCCCTGCTTGGAGCTTATCGCCACCGTGGGATGATACCATGGGATGATGACATTGATATATCAGTCAACGGTACCATATGGAGGCATGTAAGGGACACCTTGTCTTGTATTGATGGCTATGAGCTGTTAGTAAATCCTAACATGCACTGGAAGTTCTTTAGGAAAAACTCAAAATTTCCTTTCATCGATATATTCTTTTACATGGAAGATGATTATTATATATGGGCAATTACACATTACGTAAATAAAAGCTTGGCATACAAGAAGTCTTATGTGTTTCCCTTGGGTTTCAAGGAGTTTGAAGGAGTCTTTGTGCCACTGCCTGGACAACTTGAAACTATAGCCCTGATCGAATATGACCCAGATTATTGCCAATCTCCAAGTCTACATCACAAGAACAACACTGCCCGGCCTATCAAAACTGTTTTATGTTCAACCTTGGCTCATGTTTATACCATGTACAATTTGAGATTGTAAACTCTGACCTGATCAGTGTTATGTTGAGATGTGCTGGCATTGAGTACAGTGTCTGGCTCCTTTGCTTGATGTATTTAGAACAGTTGTGTTGTTAGCTATTGTCCTGTTTCATGTAATCAATTAGATACTATGACGCATTTCTGGTATTAGCTATTGTTGTTATGACGCCTATTAAAATAGTAAATAACAATTTATCTGATTTGTATGATAATTCTTCTAAAAAAAAGGTGATGTTGTGAAAACGTTTTTCCTTTCTAGCTGACCTCTCATTTCCTACCTCTGCAATATCATGTTATACACAAATCAACCCTGGAAATCACTTGTTATGTTGAGAATGTTCACAGACATATCAGTATCAGCATTAATTTACTTTTTATCATTTTTCATCATACTTTTTATCTCTATATATATGGTAACTCATTTTTTTTCAATTAATAAAATTAATATCAAACACCCTAAATAGAGAACACTTCTTACTTTGTACTTAATGCTCTTTTTAAGGAGTTATTATTAAATATCTTCTATATTTACATTTTTCATGATCAATTTTCTTTAAAAATACCACAATAATACTCATGGCTATACTGAGGTAAAGTGTCAATATATTTGTTAAAAATGAAAATTTTACCTTCCAACTGCACATCACGTTGAGAACCCACCAAATGTTTAGATCAATATCTCTAGACTATGGTGCCCATTATTTAAATGATGTATGACAGATTTATAGCGTAAATTTTGTTAACTACATTAGTATCATAAGCATTGCTCAATTGTGATATGTCTCTACAAACCTAGGGAAACACTGGGAAAGTTTTGTTGCTTAGTAAGGGTACCAGTAGGATAAGATACTCGGGAGAAAAATATTTTAAATCGCCTTAACTGAGAAAATGTACTTTTGAATTGAAATCTCTTGTACAACATTTTTTTACCCTGCATTAGTTAATTTTTGTATTGTCAGTTTGTTGAAATTAAAAGGTTCATTCAAAAAAATAAAACATGTTACTGCATTTCTTCATTGTCACATGAAATTAAAAAATAGGAAACATTTAGGTGAAATTTGATCATGGCACCATCATATTGTGAAAATTGTTTTACAAATGCAGGTAGAAAAGAAATAGAAATTATAAAATGATTATGTCAAATATTTTTTCCCGTTACAAGTTAGGGGTCATTAGTAAATTACGTCATGCAAAAATGACCATTTCAGATCCCACTCCATCATCATCATGTCCCTTAGTCCTTGGACCGTTGAGGCGCCACAGATGACATGTGAACTATCCTCCTCCATTCGTCTCTGTCTTCTGCACTGCGCACAGCATCGCCCAGTGTTAGTCCTGTCCACTCTTTGATGTTATCCTCCCATCTTTTTCTTTGTCTTCCTCNGGAGATCCATGCTTACAATGGTACCGAGTTGTGTGTCAGCGTAGTACAGTGTGTTCGCTGAATTTTTAAAAAAAAAAAAATTGGCAAAAAAGTGTTAGCTACGAATAGTGCAAATATTTTAACCCCCCCCCCCCCCCATAATCATAAAGGTTAAGATGTAGTATTATAAGAAAACTGTGACGTAAAACAGAAAGTCCTCCCAGAGCAGAATATAAATTGGCAAAAACAGTTTGGCGTCATGTTTCAATATGCGCAGAAGGTGTGTGCTACTCAGTTTCATGGCACTTATTATATCTGAGGCAATTTCGACCTCTAATGTATTTATACTGATTGAATAAAGAAATTTCAAAATTTGAAAATTTTAGATTTAAAAAAAAAAAATTTGTGGCATCACAAATTTTTTTACTTTCACCGTCCCCTTTCAGAGTGACACATTGTGCGAACGACCCCTTACAGAAATATGTTAATCAGTTCAGATCAGTTCAAAGTTTCAAGAAGATTCAGCTTAACTAATTTATTTCAAGCCCAAGATCTTGTCAATATGAAGTAATCCATCAAATGGGCACAAAGTTTTAAAAAAAAAGTATGTAGAGGTGTTAAAGTGCATTAGAAAAGAAAAAAAGATTTTTTAATAATTAAAGAGAAGGCTGTTGTCAAGGTATTAGAACGACTCTGCTTATTTTAGAGTCATGCAGCACAGGAATAAATAGTGAACTTAGATACAAGCCATGAAATTGAATCTGATTGGTTGATAATCGGTATGAACAAAGAAGTGGTGAAATATATACAGTTGTGAGTGATAGCAGGGGTTAAATGTTAGCCATCCTTCAAGCTATGTCGATTAGATATAAGATTATTATTAGATGTAGAGTGACAGGACAGATCTTAACCAGGTCGATCTTTTGGCTGAGTGTTTGCCACACCCATCCTGTATTGTCTATGTATTGTAGTTTTTATATGTGGACAGATCATACAAGTTGTTGTTTACAGGAGCTAGGGTAGAGACACATTCAATTATTATTACATATAGATTGAAACCAGGGCGTTGACCTTGTAAAAAAAAAACCAACATCATCACCCTGGCCTGTACTACACTTCTATACCTGACACATCCACTACCTAAAAGCTGTGATTATTTACTCTATTTTATTTAAATTTCTATAAAGAACTGAAGACACTGGTTACCTCTGGTTGGTTCACCTCTCCGAAATACTCAGGATGATCATAAGACATTCCCACATTGTTGACCAGGACTCCGATGTCGAGGTTGGCAAGTTTGGCTTTTATATCATCATAAATGTCTACTTGAGTGAAGTCAGCAGAAATAACAAGTGTCTTTACTTTGAACCTCTCTTCTGAAAAATTGTTTCAAAACAACATTTTTGATGCTTCAGTAAATAATTATTGCGCCTCAGAAAATTTTATATTCAGGAACATGTGATTGTGTCTAGGTAAAGATTTTTTGCTTTTGGTCAAAATAAATACACAGCAGATGTTGTGTTAAACCACTTAACTTAATGTTTATTGTTACACCAACTCCCATTTAATGCCTTCAACTACTTTTTCTGTACCTAGCTTTATTGCTACAATTATTCAGTCATACAGTCACCTAATATATCCTAAAAATTATAAATTACAAGTGCATTTGACAAATAATGGTATCAGATTAATTGTAGAAATTATAAATAATGTCACCAACTCGTAGGTTGAAGCACAAAACAGCTGTATTCATTTAACAATTTAAATATACGATATGCAACAAAGGAATATATCAAGAATCTAACAATTGGTCAGCTAATATTGCTTTCAGGGCCAGATTTAGCTAACAAGAGGTGCTAGGCTATTCAAATGTTGAGGCCACCTGCAATTACCATCCCACTTTTCCAACCAAAATTAAAAAAGTAAAAAAGATCTATTTTATAATATATCTTAATAAATAAACAAAAAGAAATGATGAAATTAAGACTAAAATGACCTCTTTTATCCTTGCTCATAGTATGATCATCCAAAGGCCATTGAAATCAGTTTTTCTTAATTTATCACTTTAAATGCTGAAAATGCTCAGTGCGGATAACCCCTCAGACATTCTTTTCCTGAATTCTATTAAAAATAATTTTTTGTTCTGAAAAAGACCTCTCTATTGATCAGCTAGGGACCATGAAACAAAGAAATAGTCATTAAGGTTATTTCCAAATTAGGGAAGGGCATCTGGATTTTTCCTTGCATATACAGTCGAACACACTTATCTCAATCTCGGTTAACTTGCCAACCATGTTATGTCGACGTTTTTGAAATGGAACCACCAAAGTTTCTCTCTACCTTAGCATTTTTTCCTCAGTTATGTCTATTCTATTATTATTATGTCAACCCGAACCCTGATATCTCGAGCACCAAAAGGCCAATTTGCCACTTAATCTCGGTTATCTCAATCCCCATGACCAATCACCGGCTTTTAAAAATTACATACAACAGAAACGTGCCTACTTCAAACTGCAGTAATTAAAATGAAATGTTAATATCATTATCTATGCTATTAACTTGACACAGCAAGAAGCAAGGAGTGAGATGCGTGCAAATAAAAGAGAGAGGTCGCAGTACCTTTTCTATTTATAGTGAACCCGCTTGTCCCTTAATAAGCTTTCATGCGTTCATACACGTTGATTTTGTTTTAAAACCCAGAATCCCTATTTGAATAAACTGAACTGGTGAATCCGGAGCAAGAGAAAATAAAACTAGCGATTCCGGAGCTGAAAAATATTTAGCCTCACAAATTTGGAATTCCGGGATTATCTGGAAAAGTGCTTACCCACATAAGCATTGTGTTGTTAACAAACATGTAAGTACATTTTTATAGCATGCTGATCGCTTCATCAAACAAATCGCGGTAATGCTGTTCTGTAAAAAAAAACAACTCCAAAACTATGTGCAAGTACATTCTCATTTATAAACGCACATCGTGTAAAGAAATTTCAAGCACGTGAATATTGCCGCCTTATTAGTTTTCGTTTATCTCGATCATCGGTTATCTCTATGCTTTTTGGCAAAGCCAGAGGCCGGCGACATAATTGGGTTCCACAGCAATTTGAATAAGTTTTTGATATAACAGAATGAGCTCTTCTGTGTGCCATGGTTTTGTTTAACATAATAACGAAAGAGAAAAATTCATTCATCTATCAGTTCAAGATCAAAATCTCCAGGATGTTTCCTTCAAAAGTTAAACACCCTTCTAAATGTCTTGCTTCTAGGCTGTCACGTTAGCAAGAAAAGAAAAGTTGTTATAATGTCAGTGCACATAGCAGCTCTTCTTATGAAATAGAGTCAAATGAATTTACTAAAGGAATACAACTTTTAAACTGAATTTTTCTTTTGGAAGTTGGAATACATTTGCTCCCTATATTGAAAACAACCCAAGTCACATGACCAAAATTGTTCCAATAACTTTAACATACATTACATTTTCTTAAAAACATCATTGAATCATTGGCTTCATTCCTGAAATGTCTTTATTACAATTAAGTTAAATAATGTGTGATTATTTGATTAAAAATGATATTATTTGAATTTGTATGATTTAAAATTTATATTCAATAATTTTTTTAAGATAGTAAATAAATATATAAAATGTGGCTTCCAAAATTTTGAGGCCCACTTAGATGTTTAGAGCCCCTTGGCTTAAAGGTACTAAGCATATAAGGAAATCTGACCCCGATTGTTGTTGTTTTGAGTGTAACAGCCACAAACTAAACTCACCAACTTCTTTAGCCATTTCGCTCAGTTTAGACAAGGTTCTACTGATCAAAACAACATTAAGGCCTTTGGCTGCAAGCTGCAACAGAAATTTTATAAAATTTAAGACAAAGGGCAATAACTATTAATGATGACGGATACCCCGTATGAAAAAGTAGAGCAGCAAGTACATTGCTCATATCTAGTTATTTATTACATATTAACCTTGAAAAACACAAGTAATTGCTTTATTATGGTTGCAATACAGATATTGATTTTATTTTAATAAAATGTGACCTACAAAATACAAAAAAATAGCAATCTATAAATAATCAATAAATGAGGAAACAAAATATACGGTATGGTTTGAAATGAGACAAACTAAACAAAAATAAGTTGACCAAAAGCTTTCATCACTAGATAGTTGACCCTAATACATGTTAACAGCTACATAAGATGCCAACATTCACTAGTTTTTAAATTCATCCAATAAAGGCTTCTTCTTCTTCTTCTTCTATATCTTAAGGGCCCACGATCAATTTATTGATCATTTTGGCTCCTATGCATGTAGATGGGATTTTCAATGTTTCTGTTCCTGGTGTTGATGAGGAAATTTCACAGATTTCCAGTGCCACTTTGTGAGGGAATCATGCACTGGGGGTTTGAAGGCTTGAGGCAATAGACACAAATGTGTCTAGTGTTGTCGCCTCAACCGTTCCTTTTGAAAGATTGTTCCAGTCCCTGATTGTCTTGGGCAGGAATGAGCAGCTCCTATACTGGCTTCTTGCTGGTATGAGCCTGAATTGCCTGTCATGGCCTCGTCGCTGTCTATGGGGGAGAGGGACGAGTTTCTGTTTAATACTGGAACAGTGGACCAGCCCATTATTTATCTTGTACATCATGGAGAGCCTGGATTGTCGTCGTCGTTTCTCCAATGGTGACCAGCCTAGTGTTTCTAGCATGCTGCCAACACTAGAGGTATTCCTGTAGCGGTTTAGGACAAAGCGTGCTGCTCGTCGCTGGACCGCCTCCAACCTGTCAATGCTCTTCTGGGTAAATGGGTCCCAGACTGAAGATGCATAATCTAAAATCGGACGGATAAAGGCTTTATATGCTCTTTCTTTCACACAGGAGTTGCCAATCTTTAGATTTCGCCTTAAGAACCCTAGGGTCTTGTTTGCTTGGTTACATACATTGTTAATATGCTCGTCCCAGCGGACCTCTCTTTGAATGGTAACACCCAGGTACTTTACGGAGGAAACTTGCTCAAGAATATGGCCGTGCAGTTCGTATTGGTAGTGTAGAGGAGTACAACTTCTAGAGATTGATAGTGTCTGGCACTTGGCAGGGTGAAATTCCATGTCCCAGCTCATCTCCCACTCAGCTAACAGATTGAGATCCTGTTGTAGCTGGTCCTGGTCAGATCTGTTGGCGATCGTCCTATACACTGCTGTGTCATCTGCAAACAGTCTTGCCTGTGATGTCAGTTTCTCCGGTAGGTCATTAATGTATGCTAGGAACAAACAGGGGCCCAGGACTGATCCCTGGGGGACCCCTGACTTCACATTGACAAAGGAGGAGCTTGTACCGCCCACCACTACTGCTTGGCGTCGGTGGCTGAGGAAGCTAGAGATCCATGTTTTAGTGGTGCCTTGAATCCCATATATCTGGAGTTTGTGTAGAAGCAAACTATGATTCACCCGGTCAAATGCTTTTGCGAAGTCCATTACTAGCACGTCAGTCTGCTTGTGGTTCTCCAGATTGGTCATCAAGTCTTCTACAAATTCGAGAAGCTGGGTCTCACATGACCTATTGACTCGGAAGCCATGTTGACAGTCATTGAGTATATTTTGGCTTTCAAGATGCTTCATGACAGAGCTTACGATTATGTGCTCCAACAGTTTGCAGACGACGCTAGTGAGGGATATCGGACGATAGTTGGCAGGGTCGGAATGCTCTCCTTTCTTGTAAATTGGAGTGACATGCGCTGTTCTCCAGTCTGCTGGAACATTTCCTGTGCTTAGTATAGCTTAGATCACACTATCAAATTTTATGACAACTGTAATGGATTCCTCTATAAAGCTAAATAAAATTTAAAAAAAAAACAAAGAAAAAAAACCCACTGTTCCTCAAATTTAATTATTTTAAGTAATGTACCTATTTTCCCTGGAAAAGAAAGTGATCTTATTTTCTGATTGGTTCTTTTTGTCACATGGTGAAACTTTTATTATTATATATATATAAGCAGATTTTTAAATTTTTTATTTGTTTTTATTTCAAGTCACACTGACAAAACACTGTACTTAACATTATGATTGCATTCCCACTGATTTAGTTTCAAAGGCAAAATAATCGTAATTAAAAGAACTTAGAACTTAATCAATCAAGCACTTCTTGCTATAGAAATCATTTTTTATATTTTTACATTGAATGTTTGTAAAATAAAATAATATAAAATTTTTATTCAATAAATAATGGTTATACAGAAACATCTTAAATCCCATTAAGTAATTAATATCTTTTACACACCTGCTCAGCATAAGCTTTGCCAATGCCATCTGTGCATCCAGTGATTACTTTGATCATATGAAATAATAAAAGGAAATTAATTGAAATATTTTAATTACAAAATTATTTTGTGACTGAATTTGAAAAACTCAACATAATATACCATACACCATAACATAATCATGGGGATAAGCAAAGGTTTTTGTAGGGGGGAGCTTGGAATGATGACTAATGAGAGTGCTGAAGGAACCCTTGAAGGAACCGCCATTACTTTTGGAAGTATTTGACATGATATCATTGATATGACTCATATGGGCATGGGGCGCTTTAGCTGACTTGGATACAATTTTAGATACATCTAAATGTTTACATCAAAAAGCAAAATTACATAATTGATACATGTAGTTTATATTATATTGATTGAGTGAGGAGTATTCATTATTTTTACAGCATATTTTTTATTTTATAGTTATGATAAAGAATAGTCAAGTACTTTGTCGTAAATTGACTTTACACAACAAAAGCATTGGGAAATAAATTTCATTCATCACATATAGTTTTTTCATTCTTGTAAATCCTTGTTAGAGTTTTTCATTGTTCCTTAAAATTACTCTGTTGCAAGACTTTCAATGACTAATAGTGCAGTATAAATAAACAAACACAAAATGATGTTTTTGCACAGAATAGCTATGCACAAACACAAATTAAATACTAAAACTAAAATAAATAAAGCAGAAATTATAATTTAAAAAATATATAAAAATTTAAACTGTAATTGATTAGAATATTATTTTATTAAATTTGCATAGCATGAAGCAAAAGACTTAAAATTACATTTTAAAATGCTAATTGGATGTCATTTGTGGCAATTTATTTTAGTTAAACTGAATAAGTAAGTTTACAAACATATAGTCCATTCAATTATCTTTCATTTGATACCTGACTTTGTCTTACAAACCCAACAATAATATTTTTTTAAAATAGTTTTTTAATCCCAACCTCTCCCTTCTGGTTCCCTGGTTCGAATAGCCACTTCAAAACAAAAATATGTTATAGCTCAACTGTATTTTTTACTTGGCTGTCCAAAAAAAAAGAAAAGATTTTGAGTTCTTCACAGCAAAATAAAAGGTCATGAACAAGAAGACAGAAGCATGCTGTCCCAGATTGTGTTACCAGTAAATTTAAATGTCTAGATATGTTGGTGGTGCATAAACAAAACTAAATCAATTTATGGTTCAACCAAGTTTTTAAATTATATTCATATATCAATGTGTATCAGCATCTTCTAAATATTGGTAGCAACATCAGTTAGGTGTACTGAAATATCAGAATGTCATGTCCATCTAATCTTAGCTTAGGAAGTGGAAGTTAATGTGTGTTGTTTTTCTCAAGTTATTTCTTTGGCTTGTCTCACCAGTGTTAATTGAGGGAATGGAGCATATACCGGCAGAAATTACGCGAGGAAAGGAAGCCACCACAGGTTGTTGACTTTTCTTGCCGCATATCTAGAGGGATATAATAAAGGGCTAAAACTAAGATATGATGCAACAACGTCTTTTGGGTGTTTACGTGTGGGAGTCACTTCCCTTTGTTTATTTTTAGAGAATTATTTTTTTTATGTATTAGTATTCATACGCCCATGGCATGTTTTGTATTAAAATTTTAATTGGTTGATTAATTATAATTTTGATTGGTTGGGTCTTTATAAGGTATATTTCTTTCCGCCATATTTGATTTATTTGGTCTTCACGTCTTGTGGTCATGACCTTGTATTTTATTCATTTTCTGGATATTCTTTTAGGTGGAACCTATGATAAAGTGTGTAAAAGTGTATTTCATGAAAATGTAAGTTGGGTTTTCATTATCTCTTTATTTTTCAATTATTGGCAATTTTTTATTGTTTTTGTTCATTTTCTTAGTTTTTTTACCAGTATGTAAATTCCACGTGTTTTTACTAGCCTCTTTCAGGATAGGGTCAAAATCCAGGTTCCGATAGGGTCATAAGCCTGGTTCCGATAGGGTCAAAACCCTGGTTCTGATAGGGTCAAAAGCCTGGTTCCGATAGAGTCAAAAGCCTGGTTCCGATAGGGTCAATACTCAGGTTCCGATAGGGTCAGAAGCCTGGTTCCGTTAGGGTCAAAACCCTGGTTCTGATAGGGTCAAAAGCCTGGTTACGATAGGGTCAATACTCAGGTTCCGATAGGGTCAAAAGCCTGGTTCCGTTAGGGTCAAAACCCAGGTTAGGTTAGGGTTCAGGTTTGGTTTAGGGATTAGATTTAGGGTTCAGGTTAGGTTTAGGGTCCGATTTATGGCTCTTATTTCATTACATTTGCATGCTTTTTTGGGGGCCTAATTTTAAGTTGTTGTTTTTTTTAATTAATTTTTCGCCTTTATACAAAAATTACCAAATTTTTTTTGTTCTTTTTACATTTTTTGGACGAACTTTTCCAAAAAATGCTATTAATTCCATTTTTTCCCTTTATTTTTTAGTTGAATGATCATATGTTTTCTCCCTCTCCTTCCTTTTTAATAACGCATATTTTGCACTACTTTTTTGGCCGCCATCTTGGTTGACACTTCAAGGGTCGTGTCAACCAAGATGGCGGCCATTGGGAAAATCATGCCGAAACCATGGCATCCTTTCTCCTAAATTACCCAATAAAGTAGCTACGTTCACTGCAAAATTTATTTACCCACGGAAATTTTTAAATTAAATTTGAACATTTTCGTTACGTTTTTTTCAGTAAATAGTTAAAATTGTACATTCAATTCTCTTCATTTGCCCTCCTCATTTTAGCAGATATGAATTCTTTTTACACCGCCTCCATCTTGGTTGCCATGACCGTTAATTGTTAGTATAAATTGATTTTATTGGCACGGTAATGGATTAATACCATTGCCAGTCATATAATTATATGATTATTTTATTGGTAAATTTTAAGGACGAATGCCACATTTTTATCAAATTTCATGAATGTATCCCTAAATTGATCCCTATGTCTAACCTGAACCTGAGCCTAAATCGATCCCTATGCCCAACCCTAAATCGATGCCTATGCCTAGCCTGAACCCTAAATCGATCCCTCAACCTAACCCCTAATTCACTGCAACTATAAATAATAAACACACAAAAGACGCCATGGCATCCCTCTTTAATATCAGCCATTTTATTTATAATTTTATTAATATTATTACTAATATTAAAAATATTACCTGCCCATGAACCTGCTTTCTTGAGATTAGCTGATAATCCGAAAGCTCCAGATATAAAATGAGCATTTAAAAATCTGAAAATTCCAACTGCTACTTTAAAAGCTATTAATCCGGTCGTTAATGCGCCAATGAGGCTAAGTATCTCACATGATTCACCGAAATAGTGCTTAATCATTTTCATAGATATTTACAAAATATCGAAAAAGTGACCGGCTTGGTGGTATGTTTCTCGTGTAATATATAGCTTTGTCACGTGACACACAGGTGTTGTCAAGAGCCCTTTGGAATTTTTGATTAAGCATTAATTTTTAGAATCGACTTTTTATAATGTAATAATGTGTAGACGCTTTAGGCTGGGGGCGTCATATAAAACCCGTTATTCATATTATGAGATCAAGAGGGACTTAAGTCTAAAATGACATATTGTAAAGTAAAACGGTTATGATCAAAATATATTTCAATTTGGATTAACTGTAAAAAAAAAAAATCACAAAATTATTATAATAATAATAACAATCATGATTTCATCATCCGGTGAATCATTAATAGGAGAATATGCCATGTCGCATGCAGAGCCGTTGTGTTACTCTTATGTGTCACCTAAAATTATTCCACATCACAACTTTGGGCCCATTAAAAATCCGAGGCCCCCTGCAGCCCTTGTGGTTCAAAGACCCACACAACGGTTCTCATTGCATGGCATGGCATTTCTAGGAAGTGTGTCTTTCAGACATTCTCCCCCCCCCCCGGGGGATTTTCAGATTTTCGGGGGGGGGGGCAGAAGGGGGGAAAAGATGGGACTTACTCCCGGGGGGCCAGACTAGCGGGGGGCAAAATGGGCTTTGATAGTATTTATTAATAGTTGAAAATAATTAGTTTCAGAGTTAAAAAGGGGGGGTGGGGGGGGCGTTAAAATGACTCATATTCCCTGGCATTAAAAACTCTCGCTACGCCCCTTCCTCCCCCCCCCGGGGGATTTTCAGATTTTCGGGGGGGGGGCAGAAGGGGTGAAAAGATGGGACTTACTCCCGGGGTGCCAGACTAGCGTGGGGCAAAATGGGCTTTGATAGTATTTATTAATAGTTGAAAATAATTAGTTTCAGAGTTAAAAAGTGGGGGTGGGGGTGGCGTTAAAATGACTCATATTCCCTGACATTAAACACTCTAGCTACGCCCCTTCCAGCGGCCTATAAAGGGGGAGGATGAGGTTGTTCACCCAGGTGTAACTTTTTCTTTAAATGGAGGTCGGGCACTTTCGGACAACTGCACAATATGTATCGTGAAAGGGGGAGTAGCAAAAATATTTGGCCCCCATGGTGGCTACGCCTCTAGGCAGTGTATCTCTCGTCACTAAATTATCGATCATTTTCATCGGTGTGGAGGGTAGAAATCGAGGGCGCCGATGAATATTGCGTTTATTTATGTTATGGTAAACTCAGCAAACCAAGAGCACATCTCTCTGCACTGGGAGAAGTGGGGGGGGGGGCTTCAAATACTTAGGCAGCACCACGGTGGATCCAAAATGGGTGTCAGGGCTAGAACTGAATTGACTTTAGTTGTGGCGTGCCCCAGGGTATTCATTTAGCACAGGATTACATCCAACACCACGCCGTAGCAATGTTAAGCGTGAGGGAGAGGGTGCAGAGTTCGAGGGTGCACAGTTCGAGGGTGCAGAGTTCGAGGGTGCAGAGTTCTAGGGTGCTGAAGGCAGTCGCAAAAATTCAATATGCATGGATATGCATTTTGGCGCGTTGTTTCACTACCATATTGGTTGTCAGAGCGGACTGTCACACTACCATATGCTCGTCCGAGTGGACTGTCACACTACCATATTGGTTGTCAGAGCGGACTGTCACACTACCATATTGCTCGTCCGAGCGGACTGTCACACTACCATATTGGTGGTCAGAGCGGACTGTCGCACTACCATATTGGTCGTCAGTGCGGACTGTCACACTTCCATATTGGTCATCAGAGATGACTGTCATACTACCATATTGGTCGTCAGAGCGGACTGTCACACTACCATATGCTCGTCAGAGTGGCATGTCACATTTGCCATATTGTTCGTCAGAGTGGACTGTCACATTACCATATTGTTCGTCAGAGTGGACTGTCACATTACCATATTGTTCGTCAGAGTGGACTGTCACCTTACCATATTGTTCGTCAGAGTGGACTGTCACATTACCATATTGTTCGTCAGAGTGGACTGTCACATTACCATATTGTTCGTCAGAGTGGACTGTCACATTACCATATTGGTCGTCAGAGTGGACTGTCACATTACCATATGGGTCGTCAGAGTGGACTGTCAAGCAGGGTGACATTTTTATATAATATGAAATTTACGATGACGTTGTGAAATATGCTTCAGAGCCAATGCTTGAGGTTGGAGGTTTTGAAGCTGGAGTATTTTAAACGAACTATCAAGCCACCAATACACACAGATGGTGTACAGAGACTTTGCTCTATACAGCCTGGGGTGTACCGCGAATGCTTACAGAAAGTGTCGCTGATCGAGGCATGAGCCAAGAAGGTACACAAATGTGAGATTCTTCAAGAAGACCATGGTAATGAATGAGGTTAAATACATAGACAACCATACGGCTAAGTATGCACATTCCCTGATAGCTGGCGCAGTAAGAATTACTCTTTTGAGTTTGTTGATTCTGTAGATTATGTAGTGAAGTGAGGGATGCTATAATTAACGAACTCCGCAATGCAAAATTTCGCACATTAACACTAGATGAAAGCACTGATGCATAATTGACAAAATGGTTTATGTTATTATATATACGCAAAGTTTTGGCCATGTCCCAGCAATGTTTACCAGACAGTGTTTTTTTTAAAATTTTGTCTGCATGTGACAGTCAATCTGTGGAATCAGCAATAAGAGAGTTTGATCAAGAGAATTCATTGGGCATGAAGGAAATGGTTATGTTTACCTCTGATGTCACATCGCTTGTGCTAGGCATGAACACTGGAGTTGCAGCAATTCTTCGCCAACGCATCCCACATCTACTGGGCAACATTGCGTTGGTCATCGAGGAGATTTACATCTACTGGGCAACATTGCGTTGGTCATCGAGGAGATTTACATCTACTGGGGCAACATTGCGTTGATCATCGAGGAGATTTGGGCATCGATGATGTTTGCAAACAAAGGAACTTAAGTGCATTGACGACATTGAAACATTGTTTAGGACAGTGGGGCTGGGTGCTGGGTGGCCGAGTGGTCTAAACTTACCCATTAGCTGGTGGTCTGGAGCTCAATCCCCACCAAAGCCAACATTTAAATCACCCCGGTAGATGGGACTCGCTAGCCTCGGACGGCAACTTATCTAAGAGAAGGCAAACTCTGAATTCAGAGCAGGTGCCAGAATGATCAGCCGATATAAGAAGATATAAGAAGAAAGAGGGAATCGCAGTCTCGAACTTTACAGATTGCCTTTGATGAAGCTGCTAGTGGACTTGTTGTAGTCAGAATATGGACATCCAATTACGACTCCGGAAGAGGGAAGGGGGGATCACGACCAAAGGTGGTTTGTTTATGCTTCATTCAAATGTCCAGGAGGAGAGTTAAGAGAAAAGAGGTTGAGTTATTTTATTTTATTTCTGGGAAATTTCCATTCACACTCGTTGGACAATGTCAAAACAAACGCCCGCAAAATAGACACAAGGGTTAGGGAGAATACATCTTTAGAATTTTTGGATCTGAAAATAAGTTAAGTTAATTTTTTTTTCCTCTGGCCTGAAGTTTTTCGTTTAAAAAAAAACAGTATGACAGCACTCAGCAATGCATTATTTACAATGAATTTGATTTCTTGACAATTTTGTTAGAGCTGGTGTTTTTGTTGACTTGAAACCAGCAGTGTTTGGACAAATAGTTCTGTTTATTCTGCATACCGACCAGAAGGAGTCATATTAAATCAAGTTTAGTGGGTCACGATGAACCTATCATGATGAAATGAAGCTTTTATGATAATGGACTTGAATTTGCAAGTCAAAAATGACTTAGCATATCCACATGAGCACGAGGTAGGTCTCTATTTTTTGACTAAAGCCAATCGATTGTGCAAATTATTCAAAAACTACACCTGTACCAGGAGGACTATGCGTGAGGGGTCACTAAGACTTGGTCACTTGTATTTTTATTGTTTAAATTATCGTTAGGTATTTTATACATCCCACTTGCAGAATAGATATATGTTAGATATTAGAAGCTATATAAAAGATGCTAGGTATTAGATGTTAGAAATTAGATGTAAGTTATTAGATGTTAGATATTAGTTATTACATGTTGGGTATTAGATTTTAGATATTAAATGCGGCTTCAGGGAGGAAATAACTTGATCATGAGATGTCTGAATACATTATGCCGGTATAAATGGACAGTTCCATTTACAGTCGATTCAGATTACAATCGTTAACATAAGCTCGAATTGTCCCGACGAACAACATACGTGTCCCGGGTAACAACATACGTGTCCCGGCCAACAACATACGTGTCCCGGCCAACAACATACGTGTCCCGGCAAACAACATACGTGTCCCGGCCAACAACATACGTGTCCCGGCCAACAACATAGGTGTCCCGGCCAACAACATACGTGTCCCGGCCAACAACAGACACGCCCTGACCAATAACATACGTGTCCCGGCCAACAACAGAGTGTCGCGATAACAACATACGTGTCCCGGCAAACAACATACGTGTCCCGGCAAACAACATACGTGTCCCGGCCAACAACATACGTGTCCCGGCCAACAACATAGGTGTCCCGGCCAACAACATACGTGTCCCGGGCAACAACAGACACGCCCTGACCAATAACATACGTGTCCCGGCCAACAACAGAGTGTCGCGACCAACAACAGACACGTCCTGACAGATAACAGACGTGTCGCGACCAACAACAGACACTCCTGACCAACAACAGACGTGTCACGACCAACAACAGACACGTCCAGACCAACAACAGACACGGCCTGACCAACAACATACTTGTCCCGGCCAACAACAGACACTCCTGACCAACAACAGACACGTCCTGACCAACAACAGACACGTCCTGACCAACAACAGACACGTCCTGATCAACAACAGACACGGCCTGACCAACAACATACGTGTCCCGGCCAACAACAGACACGTCCTGACCAACAACGGACGTGTCCTAACCAACAACAGACACGTCCTGACCAACAACAGACGTGTCGCGACCAACAACAGACGTGTCGCGACCAACAACAGACGTGTCGCGACCAACAACAGACACGTCCTGACCAACAACAGAAACGTCCTGACATACAACAGACACGTCCTGACCAACAACAGACGTGTCGCGACCAACAACAGACATGTCCTGACGAATAACAGACACGTCCCGGCTAACAACATACGTGTCCTGACCAACAACAGACACGTCCTGACCAACAACAGACACGTCCTGACCAACAACAGACATGTCCTGACCAACAACAAACAAATCCTGACCAACAACAGACACGTCCTGACCAACGACAGACACAAACGTGTTTGTGAAACATTAAAATTCAGTGATAGCGAACCTGTTCTATATAACTTAAATAAAAATAGTTAATTTTTCGTATCTGCTAATTTCATCTATATGTTTAAAAAAAAAAATCATTTTAACGCCATTGGCGAATTGTATTTTTTTTGGTCTGTTGAACAGAAGCTTACGTTATCGCACGTGACATACATGCCTAGAGAATTGTTCTTTGTTATAATGTACATGGGGAATTTTGTTCACGCCCGATTTTGGAGAATGAAGGAGGTGATCATGGAGACAGATTTCATCAAGACATCTTCACCATCGAAACAAGGTGTCAAGTGTCAAGGCCACTGAAATTCCAACACGAGGGGTTGAATACTGCTGGTTTCTGGAGATGGACTCAGCGGCCACTTACAAACTCGGAGAGAGTTCAACTGGAAACGAATTTTGGCAATGTATTCTTTCCTCTGAGTAACACAAAACTGTTAGATTTAGAGACATGAGCAAAATTACTATCTTCTTAAATCGTATAGCATTCTAGATTTCGGAATATTTGTTACAAAGACTCGATTAATTTAAACCATTTTTATAAAGAGAAAAAACATACAATTTCTTACTGAAAAAGGGTTAAATTTTTATTTTATTTTGTTGTTATGACTACTGTATAGCAGCACAGTCAGTGGCATCATGGGGGTGGGGGTGCAAGTGTAGACCGCAGCGGGTGACACCCTCACAGAGGTGACAACAAACAAAATGTAAAATTCAATTTTTTACATAATGTGGTCGAGTCGGTTTTAAAACAGAACTCAAATGCAGCAACAGAGCGCCACCACAGCAGGGTGCAACCTGAGCAGGGTGCCTTCAGAAGAAGGGTGTCACCAGAACATGGTGCCACATGAGAAGAGTGAAACCATAACAGTTTTCTCCAGAACATGATGCCATCAGAAACGGCCACCAGCAGAACAAATCGCTACACGTAGAGAGTGTAATTATAGCAGGTTGCCACCATTGCCTGTTTCCCTCAAAACGAGCTCACTGGAAAGAAACACAGGTTGCCATTTAAAAGGTTACAGACAAACAGGTTGCCATTGAAAAGGTTACAGACAAACAGGTTGCCATTGAAAAAGTTACAGAAAAACAGGTTGCCATTGAAAAAGTTACAGGCAAACAGGTTGCCATTGAAAAAGTTACAGACAAACAGGTTGCCATTGAAAAAGCTACAGACAAACAGGTTGCCATTGAAAAAGCTACAGGCAAACAGGTTGCCATTGAAAAAGTTACAGACAAACAGGTTGCCATTGAAAAAGTTACAGACAAACAGGTTGCCATTGAAAAAGCTACAGACAAACAGGTTGCCATTGAAAAAGTTACAGACAAACAGGTTGCCATTGAAAAAGCTACAGACAAACAGGTTGCAAGCTGAGGAGGATGCCACCAGAGAATGGCGTCGCTAAGCAGGAAGACTGTGAGGGGGGGGGGAGGACTCACATAGTGAAGTATGGAGGGGTGAATGCAGTTGCTGAAATCCAAACAAGAGATGCCGGAATAACTTTGCAACTATGATAAAACAAGAAGGCGGTAATTTTGCAAAGGAATCGTTTTCACTTTGAACTCAAGATCAGACAAAGAGCCATCAAATAAGTAACAGATATCTTTGAGGCTGCTCAAGCTAAGAATCTAGTATTGGAACCTGAAGAAGAGTTCCATTCACAAACCTAATACTTTCTGTGAAGAGCTATCTGAAAGTGAACTTTTAAAGTACGTACCAAGACTGTAAGCCGTGGTACCTGAAATTACCTGTAACTTGTAACGGATATTAATGTCGACGAAGGCGAAGATTGGTCAAAATTCCAAGTTTGAAATGGGAACATCTTAATCTCTTTCAAATCTTCTCACATTTTTAAAGCCACCAATTATTATCATGCCATGTGTGTGTGTGTGTTTATGTGTGTGTGTGTGTAGATCTTTAAAACTGAAACTTATAAAGAACTGTTTGAGGTCTACACACATCTATACGCGAATAATGGTTGTGTCTCAATAAGCTTGATGTGGTAAACTCTTAACGTCACCACCCTTTCAGAACCTCCTCCCCCAGCCATACGGACCTGCACTCAGTAATTCTTAAACCAGTTTGCAATAGTGTCTATTACTGAAGTCATAAAGTAAAAAAAAAACATAAGACGAATACATATTAATATGAAGTAACTGAGTTAAAAAAATTAAACAAAATAAAATATTATTGAAACAAAAGGCTTTACAGTCAAAACTTGACCCCCCTTGTCCTCAACAATTCAAACCTACTCTTGAATTCTTCAAATTGAACATGTTTCATCTGATTACTTTCACTTGACAAAATTTGCAAGACTGCTCCATTGTATTTCACCCCTACGTCACTTTTACCATCACTGCATCAAATATTTCACAACAACAACTATCTCATTCAAAATTCATTATTTTACACTTTTCTAAAGAATAAACGCGAGAAAGCATCCGACCAATAGTACTGGACAGTAAATATTATAATGTTTCTACTTCAGCGCACCTATCATGTGTAATCTACTAGATCAATGGTGCTGATTCCAAACCTCAAGTCTAATAGTGTGTAAGGTGTATGGGTCTTAGGGTATGCAGCCTTAGACGTGTACAAATTGGAAATTGCGCATTTCAAGAACAAGTGAAGAAGAATTTGAGAACAATTTTGTTCAATGATCATCTCAGGTCACTGTTGATGTTAGGGACATCAAATCTAAAGCCAGAAATGTCAGCTAATCACCGCTATTTTAGCATCCAGGAAACAATTTCACCAATCCCACTGATACAGGTGTTCATGTGTTGTGTAACAATGTGTTACTAAATAATAATAACTGAATGAAATAATAATACATAAATGACTAAAACAACACCCATATTTTGATTCTTTTTTATTTGGACCTCGAGTATGTAGTCGGCCCCGGGCTGAAAAGTTTGGAGACCCCTGCCGTAGAAGATTTCACAAGGTTTGTCAGTCTATGCTATCAAAGGTCTTTTCGTAGTCGATACAATTTATATATAGGGGGGGGGGTCTACAATGGTTCTTAGTGTTGCAATTTGATCTGTGCATGATCTGTTTGAGCCAGCCTGTTGATCTCTTAGCTGTGGGTCGACCTGGTCATTCATTCTTTTCAAAACAATTTTGTTAAAGACCTTTCCTGGTACAGACAGCAGTGTAACTCCTCTGCAGTTTGCTTAGTTGCTGAGATCCCCTTTCTTTGGAATCTTAACGAGGTATTCTTCTTTCCAATCTTTTGGAACTCTCTCTTCTTCCCATACATTTTCAAACAGAGGGTGCAGCATGTTGACAATTGTATCTATATCTGCTCTCAGCACCTCTGATGTGGTGTTAGTGTTATCCTGTCCCGATGCTTTCCCTATTTTGAGATGCTTGATGGCCAGGGAGATTTCTTCCTTATTTGGGGCACTTAATTCTATTTGTAAGTTTTCATTTGATAGTTGTATGTCTGATGTGCCTATGGGTGGAGCTCTGTTTAGTAATTTCTTAAAGTATTCCACACGTCCTTTTTGTTGTTCTTTCGGTTCCCTTATTGATTTACTTTCCTTACCTTGAACAAGTCTCTGTGGCCTCACTTATCTTCCTGAGAGCTTTCTTGTAATGGAGCTCTTTCATGTTTCCCTTTATGGTTACTTCTTCTGATTTTGATGCAAGAAAATCCATATGTAAGCATTTTTCAATCCTTTTTGAGGCTGTTCTTTATCCTTAAATTTGCTTTTTTATATTTCTATTGTGCTCTTGTTTTCTCTGTCCTATTGTGGTTGTTTGAAGACGCGGCTGTACTTCTGTTTGTTAAGTCATTTTTTAAAATCTTACGTAATATATTTTTCTTTTATTCTTTTATATACTTGAGCACCTTTTGGCTTCGGGCCCTGGTACGATAGGACCACCTGCATTATTGTAGCTACGCCACCCCCCCCTATTTGTTCACGGCTGGTCGAAATGAAGTTTGGGGGGGGGGGGTATGAACATGAAGCTTCTCTTTACTAGAGCTTTTATTGGACGAGTTGTGGATAGCTAAGGTTATTTTTATCATTATTTTTTAAAATCTTACGTAATTTCTTTTTCTTTTATTCTTTTGTATACTTGAGCACCTTTTGGCTTCGGGCCCTGGTACGATAGGACCACCTGCATTATTGTAGCTACGCCACCCCCCCCTATTTGTTCACGGCTGGTCGAAATGAAGTTTGGGGGGGGGGGTATGAACATGAAGCTTCTCTTTACTAGAGCTTTTATTGGACGAGTTGTGGATAGCTAAGGTTATTTTTATCATGGGCAAATGTTGATGAGGTTGTGGATAGTAAAGAGTGCTTTATCATGGGCAAATGTTGATGAGGTTGTGGATAGTGACGAGTGCTTTTATCATGGGCAAATGTTGCATTGTCAAAAAACAAAAAAGTTTTAATTTTCTTCAGGTGTGTTGCAGTTTAATTTGTGTGCACATGCAGAAATCAATACGTATTACTGATCTCTAGGCAAGTCACGTGCATGACAGAGGGAGTGACAGTAATGTTATGTGAACTTAAGCGTGCTAAACTGACATATAGTCGTGTCGTCTGCTGCTATCAATGCGTCACCGACAGGGCTATTGCGGGGCCCTATGCGAAACGGATTGCGCGGGGCCTAGTCTTGGTAGGGATAAGGATAATAAGTGAAAATTAAGATTTTGTATTAGAACAAAAAGTGCGGGGCCCTCTGCGGCCGCACAGGTTGCAGTGGCCTAAGGCCGGCCCTGGTCACCGATGTATACAAGGTTTAAGTCCTAGAGAACCGGTGACAAAGATCCGTCTCAATGAGCTACGTTCAAATGTTTGTAAAACAGAGTAGCTTGCCCGTGATTGCCGCCTACTTTTACCACTTTGAGTTGGTTCCAAAATCTAGTTTGTTGCTTCTAAACTCGATTCCAGTTAGTTAAGTGGGGTTAATTAAAACAAACCCAATAATAGAATTTTTAACAAATACAACTTATACTTTTACTCTGAATAATTTCTTTCCTCTCAATCCACGGTGACGTCATCCAATCCAATGTTTACTCAGCCGAACCATGACGACAACAAATGATGTGAAAGCGGAAATGATATTCACCAACCCAATGTACTCTTTTCTCCCCGAAAATAAAAAGTTTTTTTTTTGTCCGTGAAGGTACCTAATAGACGCAGATTTCAATGAAAGGAAATGAGAGTCAATTTGTACATCTTGTAACTGAAGCATTTAATATATTGTTATAATTTATTAATATCAACAGCTTTGACACATTTGAGTTCAGAAATAACCAATTAAATCTATTTTTAATATAATAATAATAAATATAATGATAATAATAAAAGTAGTAGTCTAATAATAATATTAATAACAAAATAATTATTTTTAAAATATTTTTTTTCAAAATATATAATAATAAAAATAATACAATAATAATAATAAAATAATAATTAAATTATAATGATAAAACAATTACAATAGGAACAATAATAATAATTTAACGTCATGGGTTTCCGTTGCAATAATTCAATGTCCTTGAACCTGTGTCATGTGTCATGTATCACAGAGGCGTAGCTAGCGTGTTTGGCGCCCCGGGAACACACTATTCATTTCAAAACGTCTCCCTTTCTTTTTTCAACTCTCAAACCCATTATTTTCATCTAAAAAATACTATCAAAGCATATTTTGACGCCCCTAACTAGTCTGGCACCTAGGGACATCTGTCCCACCTTTCTCCCGCTAGCTATGCCTCTGATGTATTATGTCTCATGTGTTATGTATCGACGGAGCCTTCCTTCAACGTTTCCTTGTCATTTACTTTCTTGTTGTCTTCGTGTTGTTGTTTTTTTTTAAAATAATGAATATCCACGTCGAGCTACACCACAGCTTAAACCGTAACAGTTGATTCAACCACGGGAAGTAGTTACTAATCAAATTCAATCAAGTGAACACACACAAAAAAAAAAAAAAAAAAAAAAAAAAAAAAAAAAAAAAAAAAAAAAAAAAAAAAAAAAAAAAACAAAAATATAAAAAAAAAAAAAAAAAAAAAAGATAACATATCAAATAATTTAAAAAGCGAGACAACCTCGTAACCAATTTGTAAGAAACGCAATAACTCAAATGGTCTGCACCGCAACAAAAGTTGGTCCCCTTTATCACCAAGACATGAGTAAGGTCAATAGAGCAACATAAAAAAGGCATATGGACATATAGAGATCTGTTTCTGAGAAGTTTAGAGAATAAATTAGTGGGACTTATAGTTAAATATAAAACAGCCATTCCTTCCCCCAATGAAAAAAAAATAAATGTATATATATAAAATCGCACATGAGACTCTAGGAATATTGAACCTGGCTGGTTCATACCTCCCCTCAATGCGACTTGGTAAAGTTATTGATATCTCCACTCAATGCGACATGGTAAAGATAATAAAATCTCCACTCAATGCGGCATGGTAAAAATATTAAAATCTCCACTCAATGCGACATGGTAAAGATATTAAAATCTCCACTCAATGCGACATGGTAAAGATATTAAAATCTCCACTCAATGCGACATGGTAAGGTTATTGATATCTCCACTCAATGCGACATGGTAAAGATATTAAAATCTCCACTCAATGCGACATGGTAAAGATATTAAAATCGCCACTCAATGCGACATGGTAAAGATATTAAAATCTCCACTCAATGCAAAATGCTAAAGATACATAAATCTCCACTCAATGCGACTTGATAACATTGAAATGAATGTATACAATCTATGATTAAGACGCACTGTGAATGCTACTCATTGGAAACGAACTCAGAATCCGCCTTTTGCTGTGCAAACCTGCCAAGAACACTAACTTGTTCCGGGATGGGTTTCAGTCACTTGTGCCGCCATATTGCAGCCCCCCTCCTCCCCCCCCACCACCAAATCGTGTGGCTTTCGCCGGATCGTCCCATCTCTTTGTACTGAGTAAACCTTACATCCATTAAAACAATGTACGTTGTGAGAGGCGATTTCTCTCCTGAAATGACGGGAAAGGGGAGATGAAATACGCCATATTCATTACAAATGTACATTGGTCAAAAATACATTGGTATCCTTAATAAAGCAGCAACATTCCCAGCACGGGAAGCTATCCGAATAGGATCAGGCATCCCAAATTATAATAACAAAATGCAGCAAACAGGTTACAACATATCAGCAGAGTCCGAATGGTGGTTGTCTCCCAAGCTTTAAGTTACCAGGTTTGTGATGTAACATGTCCACCAAGCCTTGATTACCAGGGCTGTGATGTAATGCGTCCACCAAGCCTAGGTTACCAGGGCTGTGATGTAATGCGTCCACCAAGCCTAGCCTAGGCTACCAGGGCTGTGATGTAACTTGTCCGCCAAGCCTAGGCTACCAGGTTTGTGCTGTAACATGTCCGCCAAGCCTAAGCTACCCGGGTTGTAGTGTAGCATGTCCGCCAAGCCTAAGCTACCCGGGTTGTGATGTAGCACCCCCAGACTCCCTCTCGCTGCGCCCTGCACACAGTCTTCATGTAGCCATCGACGCACATCCTCACACAGCGGTTGTCGTGGATCAGTCGACATCGGTTCCCCAGTGGGCCACAGTTGGGCTGAAATGAAAGGTTGGTTGAGTAAATACAAGGTGATACCACGTTGTCACTGACATGATGTATGTTTGAGACAAAGTGATATCATGTAGCGAGAGAGACTTAAGAGAGTGAGACTTGAGAGAGAAAGACTTAAGAGAGAGACATGAGAGATACTTGAGAGAAAGAGAGAGAGAGAGACCTGAGAGAGAGCGAGAGAGACTTGAGAGAGATAGTGAAAAGTTGGGGGAAAAATGAAGTCAGAAACTGCTTTGAAAAATATACTTTGTATCCTATTTGGCAGGGCCGTCTCAAACAAAGGGGAGCTCAAGGCCAAGCATAGATGTAATCCGCACCTTCCCTCTCAAAAAAAAAAAAATTGACATATTTATAGATGTGATAGAAAACAAGATAGAGCAGAACCTGAAACGGGACGCAACGAAACAACAGAGGTGTCGGCAGAAAGCCTCCTTCAGCTAAAGAAAACAAATGAATAATAAAAAAAATTATGATTGTTTGCAGAGTAAAAAGTATCTATGTCAGGTATCTATTCAACTTCTCATCACGCTAAATAAATCATTGGTTAAAGTTGTGGCGTACTTTAATTAAATGCCACCGGAGTGACTCCCCGGATTGTTGTTTCTTTCACCCTAGCCTAGGTAAGCTACTGTTTATAAGTGCTGAAACTAAGAGAGACCACCCCCACCCTAGGTACGCCAGTGTTTATAAATGCTACAACTAAGAGAGACTGCCCCCCCCCCCCGCCCTAGGTACGCCCCTGTTTAGAAGCGCTAAAACTAAGAGAGACTTCTTTAGGTTTACAAGACATCAAAATGTTGACGGTTACTCTCTGTCTGAAGGATATCGTTATATATCGTACCGAAATGTTGGACTCTCAGATGGTAACACGTAGCCGACCATGAGATATATAGATCAGGCCTGCACAACTCAAAATGTAAGGTGGGCCGTAATACTTAAAAAAAAAAAAACGTGTGCGGGCCGAAAGAAAATAGGAAAGGGGGAAAGCAATAAAGAAAATAATAAAAATAAAGAATATTTCGTTACTTCGCGGGCCGCAAAGTGGGTCTTGGAGGGCCGCATGCAGTCCGCGGGCCGTGTGTCGCGCAGGCATTATACAGACGATCCCACTGAACTTCCTATTTCTATAGCCGTTAGCTTCTTTAAATAGTTTTTGATATCAACGGGAGACTTGGATCAGGCGTTCTTGTCCAGAGGTGCCCTGAATTCCCCTTGGGGGCGGGGGCAGTGTAAGNAGATTTTATGATGGGTGGAGGGGGGGGGGATTTTTTTTAGTCATGTTTTAATATAGTTTTAATTTACTGTAGCGTACTTGTATGGTGAACGAACGGACAGGACATCAGCTTAGTTACTTTCTCTTTATTTTCTCTTTACTTTAATACATTTTTTGTCTATTTTTGTCTAAAAATTTTTTATCCAATCAATCCAGGTGGGGGTGGGGGCAAGTGCCCCCTTGCCCCTACCTGCGGGCGCCCATGGTTGAGAACAACCCTAGAAATCAGGGTTATTTACATTGTTTATTGCGGGGGTGCGGGAAATATGTTTTAAAACCTAGATGGGGGGTGTGAAGTTGTAAAAAAATAGTGTGGAAGAACCCCTGACTTAGAAAGTACCTGATTAGTCAGGTATGCTACGGCACGAGACCTCTAGCCACCTGACAGACCAGGTACGTTACTGCACAAAATCTCTCACCACCTCACATACCAGGTACGCCACTGCACAAAATATCTAACCACCTGACAGACCAAGTACGCCACTGTGGCGTCCTGTGTAATGGCCTTGTCATGAGTCCTAAATTAGAGCTTCCGGAAGTTAGACAGCTTTAGTGGGTCACCAAGATGTGTGTCTTAATGATGAACATTTCCACTTCCGTTTAACTTGATAGTTGCTCATTACTTAGAAGCAGAGTTCCCCAGTGAGGGGCAATGGAGGTAGCACACCCCATGGAGGGACAATTTGAAGATCATTTGGGGATATTTTTCCCCTTCAGAAAAAGGTATTGACGTTTATTCTAAAGGGGAGCTTGTGGCAATCTTAGACAGGACGGGGGGCGGGGGAGGGGAGGGGTGGGGGGTTAAAATCTTTTTAACTGCTCAGGTGGGGTGTGGGACAAAAATGTTTAAAAAAATTAAGATGTACATACAAGCAAAAATGTATGTAAAACCACACATTTTGACTAAGGAGAGCTGACTTGGTAGTGGACAAACCGCCGAGTTGGATATGAATGCCTCAGAAGAAAATAGAGGAATCAAACATCACAACTAATATGTAAAGACAGAGAGAGAGAGAAAGAGAGTGAAAGAGAGAGAAGGAAAGAGAGAGAGAAAGAGAGAGAGAGAAGGAGAAGGAGAGAGCGAGAGAGAGAGAGAGAGAGAGAGAAAGTGAGAGAGAAAGAGAGAGAGAGAGCATACTGTTAATGAATATTAACATGATGCATTATTCAAAAATACATGCTCAATGATTCAAGTTAAAATAACACATAGGAAAACAAGAAAACATCACAAATAATACACGAATACATAACACATAATACAATAATACATCACACATGATATAAGAATACATCACACATAATACAAGAATGCATCACACATAATACAAGAATACATCACACACAATACAAGAATACATCACACAAAGTACAAGAATACATCACACATAATACAAGAATACATCTCACACAGTACAAGAAAACATCCCACATAGTACAAGAATACATCACACACATTACAAGAATACATCACACAGTACAAGAAAACATTACACACAGTAGAAGAATACATCACACACAATACAAGAATACATCACACATAGTACAAGAATGCATCACACACAGTACAAGAATACATCACACATAGTACAAGAATACATCACACACAGTACAAGAATACATCACACACAGTACAAGAATACATCACACACAGTACAAGAATACATCACACACAGTACAGAATACATCACACACAGTACAAGAATACATCACACACAGTACAAGAATACATCACACACAGTACAAGAATACATCAAACACAGTACAAGAATACATCACACACAGTACAAGAATACATCACACACAGTACAAGAATACATCACACACAGTACAAGAATACATCACACACAGTACAAGAATACATCACACACAGTACAAGAATACATCACACACAGTACAAGAATACATCACACACAGTACAAGAATACATCACACACAGTACAAGAATACATCACACACAGTACAAGAATACATCACACACAGTACAAGAATACATCACACACAGTACAAGAATACATCACACACAGTACAAGAATACCTCACACACAGTACAAGAATACATCACACACAGTACAAGAATACATCACACACAGTACAAGAATACATCACACACAGTTAGAGACCGACCGAAAGTGATTTTCTGATTTCGGCCGAAGCCGAAAATAGGCCGAAAGTTTCAAATGATTTTCGGCCGAAACCGAAAAAAGGCCGAAAGTTTAAAAATGACTTTCGGCCGAAACCGAAAAAGACCGAAAGTTAAAAATGAATTTCGGCCGAAACCGAAGCCGAAACCGAAAATGAAATATTAAGATATTTTGAAATTCGTTCCCGCATACATTCTGCTTACATCGAAAATGATGTGGGAAAATATAAAATTTACATTCTTTTTATAAAAATGAGATAATCGTAAGTATTAATAAATAAAAATCTAATTTAGGGTTCTCAAACTCGCGGCCTGCGAGCCATTTGTGACTCGCAAGACGATATTTTGCGGCCCGCTACATGACAGAAAAGTTTACTGTAAATGCGCCGGCCCGTTTCCCCCATTCTCATATATATAACGTGACTCTCCGCGACGGTTTCAGTCGAATCTCACCGACTAATCTAATTCTGATTTTTTTTTTTAATGTCTCTATATATTTTTGTTTGCCAGCTCTCTGGCAACAGTGAGTAGGTGGATGAAGGTGAATCCTAGTTCTTGAGAACCCTTAATGATTTTTTTGTTATTTATAAAGGTTGACCAGATTGTAACAGTTGTAATCGCTTTTTTGTGGATTACTTGATGCGGCCCACTCTCATTCAGACACTAACTCTTGCGCCCCCCCCCCCCCATAATTTGCGTTTGATACCCTTGATCTAATGAATCCTTTGGATTTTACCATTTTAATGTAAAACTAATTTAAATTGCTTTCCAATTTTTTT